>OMLI01032541.1:0-15204 GCA_900302605.1 Rondeletia loricata | reverse complement strand
CACAATTGATATATTGTTGAAGTAGCCTATATAATTTTTCTGGCTGCCAATCTACCGTAGCCATAGAAATGACCTTTAATTAAATTATTGCATAATTACATATGGACTCAATTAAGGCCTCATATAGCTTAACTTAAGAAAACTGTTCTGAAAGGCAATAGGTGGCCATTGGAGTGCAAAAAGTAAGCCTGCGCAAATATTTTATGTCAGTAAAAATATGAATAGTTGCATAGTTGTGGTAAAAGAAAAAGTGTTCATCAAAAATATCCTACATGAATAATGGGTTAGTGTGTCATTTAAATAGTTTTCCTTGTATGTAGGCTTTCTCTGATTGCTTCCTCTTTTAAAGTTTGTTCGTGTAAAATCGAGTAAATCGTGACCTGCTAATGTCTTGTTGTAGGCCTATATGCAAAAGTATAGCCAGTTGGCTTGGTCCAGTTGCAGGTTCTTTCATGAATGTAGTTTAACAAGTAAGACAGGGGGTCCATGCATAATGAAGTAGCAGGATAGTCTATAGCCCTATGCCTACAGTTCAAAAATGGAAATAGGGCCTACTCCTCTATAGCCATTAAAAAACGTGATATTTCATTTAAAACAATGTTATTCTGACGCTCAGGGATGTGTAGTGGAGGATAAACCCACCTAAATCCACCGTTTTAGGCTGACATAGATCTTTATGAGATTAATTAATAAGCTAGTAGGCCTTATCCCATAGTAAGTAGTAGTATCAAACTGATCTAAATATGATGATCTTCATTAATGATTTTAAGTAGATATCGATCTATATAGCCTATTTATCTTTTTTATTCATATTGGTGGTGGTTTGCCTTATGATGATGAGCGACTGGAGGTCATAGTTGACCCATCTTATTGTTTTGACCCCTCACCTGCTCTATAATAGTCCACAGTGGATGCGTGAAGCAAAATGCAGCTCGCCCAAGGGAGCTCGCCACTTTCAGGACTGTTCTTCTTCTTCTTCTATGATATATTGGCGGGTTGGCGGGTTACGCCTGTGCGGCGCATACCGCCACCCACTGGATCACTGATCAACGGCATGTCAGGAGCTCAATCACGTGATTTTCAACAATGACCGGATGGACAGACAGACAGACAGACAGACAGACAGACAGACAGACTCAAGCAAATCAGAGCCGCGCATCTCGCGATGCCCGGATAAAAACTGCTTTTCTCTGTGTAAGAACTCTGTGGCTCACCCTGGAGGAGCTGGACCCTCAAGAACCACCGTGCGACCTCCCCTTTGCCTCCCAGGCCTCTATAGCAGACGACGATGTCTTTTCAGATGGTCAGTCCAAACCTATTGCAGTGTGTGAGGAATCTTGCCACATGTCTGTCCAGTGTCTACATTTTGCAGTGATTTGAGCTTGGGTGAGGGGCTCTGGCATCCCCATTATCAACGATGGATTTTAGGGGAATACTGGGAGGCTCCACTGGGTGTACGGATAATGTCCCCGCTGAGGATGTTGTCATCACTTTCATTTATATTACAAATACAAATCCTAAACGCTATATATCCATTTAGAAAAATTTTGCAACCTGAAATTCATCAGGGAATGTTTGAAGAAAAAAAAAGATTCTGTCCTCAAAAAATTTACTATTTTATAAGCAAATGCCTTAAGATGACTCATAACTTCAACACTAACCCATACTGTGCTTAATGTTCATGCCAGCAGTCAATATGGGAGAGTGGGTGTCATTTTCTTAAAATGGTGGACACTCTTCTTATGTATATATAAGAAGGGATCCAGTTGAAAAGTGGTCCAGACTTACAAATTCGGATCACTTCTTTGTTTAGACATAGCCAAACATGTTACTTTGATTGTGTAATGCAAATTTCATAACATAATTCTTCCTAAGTTATATGTATATTCATGAAAGAAAGAAAAAAAACAGCTGAGAGAAATAGGGTGTAAGAATAAGAAGAGGTGTTTATTTTATGAACGTTGCTAACGAAACTAGTTTTTTATGTCTGCGATTTCCACAGGATGCTCCACAGGAAAGATTGAGAGCTGGCTCCAGGGTTGCGGGTGAGTCAGCTTGCATGGCTTTGGTTTTTCAAGATGATAACTTTCGAGAACTGACTCTCAGAGGGAAGGTGTAAGTCACTGGAAACTGGCTTGACAACAACAACAGTAAGCAAATGGAAACTCCCTAAGGTCCTGAGGTCAGGTGTGCTCCAAGAGGAATGGTCTATTGAGGTAGCCGCAGCATTTTTCTCCACAATAGTCTTAGAAGAATATGTTTCTCAAAAACAAAGGGTGTACACATTTTATACTGTCCCAAGAAAACAAATTCATTTTTTACGACTTTAAAACCATCAAATGTAAGGATGTATTGAATTGACTTAGTTGATAAATTCCGCTCTCTGGAGATCTGCAAAGTCAAATGACATAACAGATGGCCGTCTAGGCCATGATATACAGGCAACTTTTTAAGGCAATGTTGACAGTGATACAAATATTTCTGTCATGATATAGATGCAAACATATGAACAAGTCTTATTCCTGAGGCAGTTTTGTAACACCAAAGCTCACCACCCTTTAAGAAACAAGACCGTGTGCAAAGCCACGGAACAGCCGGGCACCTATGTAGCTTGGAGGGGAATGTGTGTTTGTGAGTTTGCATGGATAACTGTTGCTGTGTTTGGTTTGGCAACAACAAACAGGCGTTTTTACGCGTACCCAACAATGCGGTAGTAGAGAGGCACTTCGTTTATAAGGTATTAGCGTGTTTGTGAAAAAAACGTGATCTGGATGCGTGAAGCAAAATGCAGCTCGCCCAAGGGAGCTCGCCACTTTCAGGACTGTTCTTCTTCTTCTTCTATGATATATTGGCGGGTTGGCGGGTTACGCCTGTGCGGCGCATACCGCCACCCACTGGATCACTGATGAACGGCATGTCAGGAGCTCAATCACGTCATTTTGACCGGATGGACAGATGGACAGACTCGAGCAAATCATAGGTATAGAGCCGCGCATCTCGCGGTTTATAGCAGTGTGCAGTATAGTACAGTAAAAAAAATGGTAGGAAATAATAGTTCCCTCTTTCAGTTATGAAAATGAAACTGACTAGAGGAAGGAGGTCAGCATAGAAAGACATGATTGACTGTATCTAGGTTTTATCATTGGAAAGAAAGCTGCACTACTGTGCCGGTAATAGTCAGTGATTTCTAAATGGCTTACAATATTGAGAAAGAGTGTGAGAAAGATGTGACATGATAAATGTGGGTTCTCAGAATTTGATTAGAAAATGATCAGATCAGGTTTGGGGTGTTGCTGAAGTGTGAGGCCAACTTGACATTCATGCTGCTCAGCATGTGAACATTTCCACCAGAGGAAGTTCACAGCCTGCAGAAGGCTGTTAAAAGCCGATTAGTGAATAGATCAAAGTGATTGTCACAAACATGTAACTACACTGCCATTGTGCTCCAGACTAGACTGTTAATGCATTTGCAATTCCATGTTTCATAGAACAAGCGTGCAAATGATACAGTTGAGACTGGACACAAAACCTAGGTGTGTGTGTAGGTATTCATGCATCAAATGTATGGATATCTGTTACAGGTGGGAGGCATCCTCAGAGAACTCCAGTCACCCGAGTGTTGGTAAGTCTGAACTGAAAACGATCACAGAAGCCTAGTCTGGCAACAAGCCTTGTGATTAATAACCATGTACCATATAAGTCCAATTTGAAATCTGTGAAGCAGTTAATATACTTGCATGTAGTAAATCCAGATCATTTTGACTGTGAATGTTACACATCATTGGAAAGTACACAATCCCTTCTGTCTTCAACTATCAATGTACACAGTACACACCAGTGAAACATTGGTCATCTGAAAAGTCTAAATGGACTGTGGTCATTCTTTGGTTTAGGGTTTCACATAATCGAGGTATAATAATAACTGTGATATGAAGTCTCTTTAAAAGTTACAATTTTGATTGTGTGTTCTTTCTTTAGAGTCTATGCTAAAAGCCAACAGCTTTGAAGATGACCTGAGTCTTGGTGCTGATGGTGAGTAGGAGCTGTTTGGGTGTAACAGCAAGGTGGAGTATTGCTCAACGCTGGTGGAGGTTTGCGCTCTCAGACTGCCTTCTAGTTTAACATATGTCATTTGGTGGACACTTTCATCCAAAGCACCACAGTACAGTACCACACGTGCATACACTTATAGAATGGGTGTCCCCATTGGGAATCAAACCCCTAACCATGACAGTATTAGTGCCATACTCTACCCACTGAGCTACAGAACCACTCTATCTAGAACAATACCCGCTCTCTATCACTATATCTTTCTGATTGGGCTGGTGATATACAGTACAAAGCAAACATGAGAGTGCGTCTGGCAAGAAGCTGCCATCAGATTCATTCAAATTTCACCAAGGCAACCCAACCAAATCTTGTTTCGAAGAGTAGGCAAGCATAGCATACACACACACACACACACACACACACACACACACACACACACACACACACACACACACACACACAAGCACACACACATTTGCATGCGCGTACACTCACACATAAACTGTGAAAATGAGAGACATATAGATATAAATCAACACATTCCTCTTCCATTCTGAGATTTGTTCTTTGTTACAGCTTCTGCAGTAAATGTTGGAGAAATTAGATCCAAAGTGGGGTGAGTAGCAACCATTATGCCATAATTATTAAGAATGGAATAAAACTGATAAATCAACATGAAACAAGTTTTTTCATTGAGTGAATATTAATCCATATTGCATCCCTGAGTTAGTTTCAGTTTAATCAGTTCATATTGAGGCTGTTTCTATTGAAACGATTCAGCGGTACAAATGATAGAGCATTCATTTATCACCCATTGACTGTAGATTGGATATGATTTTTTCAATTTGTAAAGAATATTTGAATACAATAGACTTTCTGAATTGATTAAATCAATAGTAAAGAAAGCTCAAATCCCATATTGTTTTTCTCCTTCTTCCCACTCTGTGCTGACCGTGAAGCCGCCCACTGCCTCCTCCAGCCAAACCACGTAACAGCAGACTCACCAGGTCAGTGGCCAAGCTTGTGTCATGTTATTCCCAAAGGAATTACTCTATAGTAATGTATAGTAAATTACTCTGACGACCATTTATTATTTCTCAACTGCTGCTCCCCTCTTTGGAAAACATCCAAACCTCCCATGTCACTCATATAGGGGCCCTTTAGTACATTTTGTTGTACAGAAACCCTTTATTAATCAATGTCCTCTGCACTCAAAGGCAAGCAAAAACAAAGTAAGGCTTTGAGTTTGCTTGTCAGCTGACTGGTCTTTGAATACATTCTTGGGTTTGTCGGAAAGCTATTAGCCAATTGTTGATTTTGTCTTATTTGGCTATAGGTGTTGCATTATTTATTGAGATTAATGTGTGTTAAAGTCAATTTCTACTGCATACTATTTTGTAGGTCATATGCATTATGAGATTTCAAATGTACCCGTGTCTTGTTTGTTGGACAGTACCCCTCGTCTGGATCTGAGTCTGCCGTCATTGAACCTGGGCCACAGCATGACCTCCAGTTGCCTCTCCTGTTCCACCAGTAAAACTACATCAAGGTGAGGCTTCAACATACTTGAGAGTTGTATTATAGGTCTAGGCTGAAGATTGAGGGTAATCAATCTTTCTCCCTCAGGTCCCCTATAGGCTCTGGAACAACCTGCCCAACAAGATCAGGCTAACCAACTCAGTGTCCTGCTTTAATAAAACACTTAAAATTGCAATTGTTTAGGCTTCCTTTAACTAGAACAACGGCCTTTATATTATTTTCATTCTCATTTAAATTTAATTGGATTCCCCTTTAGTATTTAATTTTTTTCTTTTTTATTCATTAACATTTGTATTAATTGGTCACGTTTTATTATCTTGTAAAACACTTTGTAACTCTATTGTGATTAGTGCTCTATAAATAATGGTTATTATTATTATTATTATTATTATTAGGTTTTCATTATATGGTCAGCTAATACATTACACATGCCAGAATAAATTAACTGAAAGCTGATCTTAACTTTCTCTCTCCTTCTCTCTCTCTCACTAGTGTCTCAGAGGTCCTGCAGTTGTGTTCGGAGGACGCAGAGGACACACTGTACCAGCTGGGCTTTGGCTGTGATGAGCCACAGGTTACTGCGCGCATCCCCATTCGCTTCTTCAACTTTCCCTCCGAGCTCCAGGGCATCAACTTCCGGCTCTTCCTGGAGTCACAGCTACGGCGGATACGAGAGGAGGACCCCTGCCTGTCTCTTGCCAGTAAGACCACCAACATATTGGTGTGAAACACTGTACTACAGGTTACATCTCTATGAAGGACATCTTTGTCACATGAATGACTTTTACTAGCTAAATACTCTAAGATTGTTGACTGTATGAGTGTGATACTGTGAAATAATTCAGGGATATCAAATGTATGTTTAATCTTTGCTCCGTTTGACCCTTTCCTCTATTGAAGTCCCTCTGTGGCACTGTACTAATTTACCTTTTATTCTTTCCACAGGTCGTTTCAGACAGGTGGAAGTGCTCACAGCAATGGCCAATACACTTTACTCCCTCTACTCCCATGTGTCCCGCACCCCTCTCCAGAAACTGGGCCCACCAGAGTTTACCTTCTCCTCCTCTCCTGTGCAGAGGATGGGACGCTTCAGGAGCAGTGTTCGCAGTGAGCCACGTTCTCCGGTGGAGAGGCTGAAGGACACCGTCTCCAAGATGTGCCTCTACACAGGCTCTCCTCGCGGGTCAGACTCCACTTCTCCACAGCCCTCACCCAGGAAAAGGTCCAGCCTCCCTGATGTTGTGGGTATAGTCTTGGAGAAAGCCAAGCCAGGGACTTCCAAGAAACTGGATTTGGGGGAATATAATGGGACTAGTTCAACTGTAGATATTAGTCCAATCAGGGATGGTGATAAATCCTGTAACGATGGGCTAGAGGAGCAAACGCAGCAGTCCAGTGGAGACATAGGCACACTCCAGCATGGGAATAAAGTCTGCCATAAGGAGATACAGGGCAATAAACAAACAGATATGGTTGAGGCTGATGGGAACAGAGTCAAACCAACAGACCTTGACAGCAGGACTCACAGATTAAGAACATCTCTAGCATCATCATTATCAGGGCAAACTGTGACAGAAAAGGATCATCAGTTTTTTCCATGTCAGCCAGAGGTGGACTGTGGCTTAACTCAAAGGCTGGTCTGTGACACAGCTCAAAATGAAAACACAAGGCCAGCTGACTTGATCCCTGTTGCCAAGGTCACCTATGATGTAATCTGCCCACAGATAGTCGAGAGCGTATGCCAGGCGCCCTTCTGCTGTCAACAGACACACGGCGTTGAACCAAACAGTTTACCTCATATCTCCTCTGAGAGAGAGAGTAGTCGACCTGACAGATCCTATTCTGGATCGCACAGGCCCAATACATCCAGTGGACAGTTAGCAAACAAGGGTGCTGGGAACCCAGCTGCCATCTCTAAGGCTGAGGAGGGCTCTTACTCAGGCTCAGGAGATGATGCCTGTTCAGGGGAAGCTGGACAGGTGGGCGCTTCCAGATTACTTCCTTTCCTGTCCCCCAACGGTAGATACACCCCATATTGCATCACTGTGACTGGCTGGGAGGGTGATGATGTCTCTTCCTGTTCCTCGAACGCACCAGATTCCATTCATAGTCCAACTGCCCCACCTGTCCAGACTTGTCAGCAGTCATTTAGCCAGGGGAGCAGCCGGTACCTGAATCCACTGAAACATCAAGCCGTGGGACATAACATCCAACCGGTTAACTCCTTTGAGCTGGAGGAGGTAAATCTATTACTTCATAATCTGGTCTCCTAGTTATGTAAGAGTGGAAACAGAAATATACTATGCCGTACAAACAAGCAACCATACAGACATACTAGCGACAGGTTCAGACAGGCACACACACTGACATCGTACACCTTGTATGGAATATGTGATATTACCTAATGCCACATTTTTCTCAATAGGTGCATAGTGCAGGAGAGGAAGATTTGGGACAATCAGAAACTACTACAACAGCCTCACCATTGTCCACAAAACATCAATGCAAAGGTAGATTGATACTTCATTTTGACTGCAGTGTGTTGTGATATTTTGTGCATGCAAACAGCAGCAGCTCAGAAGCAGTAGGTTGAACTGTGGTTTTGGCACATTGCAGTTTTATCTTACAGGAATTTGACTTTGTACATTTTCAAAACAGTGTTTGTTCAGAGAACTCTTAATAACATGCTGATTGGCAGTGTGGTCACCACATTGCTAACCCCATTCACACCGAAAAGTGTCCACCCTGTTTAAACTCTTGCAAATGTGTGAACAATAGGGTGTTTTGTCAGTCACCACTGTAACAAGCACACAGCTATAGAGCACATCACACTTTCTCTCAGCAGTTGCTCAAGAATGTTTGTTGAGTGGATATGTACAGTGTAAGGACATTTGTATGTGCACAAGCTTTGTTGCTGAGCCTGAATATTTAACTTTGGGCTCACTGTAGGTCTTGTTTTGGGGTCAGATATGACATGTATGAGGAATTGTGGTTTATAGTTTATACATATTTATGCAGAAAATGTGTGTTATGTTGTGTGTGCATGAGCATTCATTTATCAGGGAAGGGGATTTCTGGTTCTAACAGGCTCATGCGTATACAGGTCATTGTGCAGGTGTGCTTGTAAGTGAGACTGTATGTATGCGTCTGTGTTTGTGCATTCAGGTCAGACTGCAGGTGTGCATTGGTATGCGTAAGTCTAGTTGCTGACTGACTGTGTATTTGTGTCTTTGTGTAGGTTTGGTGGTCCGGGGGGACAGCATGCAGTCAGACAGCAGTGGCTATGCAGAAGAAGTCAGCCCTTCCTCAGACATGGGAGATGACAGAAGCTTCACAGTGAAATGAAATGCTGTTAGATATGGAATGTTTGGCGCCTGTGGATTTACGTTTGCATTTAAGTTTAGAATTTCTAAAACTAAGGATTTGGACAGTGTACCAAGGCAAAGGCCTAGAGGCAAACTGACCCAAAAGACTGTAAAGGTTTATTGTATTATAATTATTGTAAGGTGCCCACCAACTGACAATAGCAGAAGCCCTACACTGAAGAGGGGGTACGCTTTTTTCTATGAGAACAACTTTCTTCATTCAGGATATGCACAGTATGAGCTTTTTCCGCAGTGCTCATATTGAATACAGTACACTGTAAATCAGAGACCATAAAGCTGTTCAAAGGCCTCGGTGAAATATTGTGTGGGTGGGAACATTATTTGAATAAAATGGTAATTTAAACAGGAGTTAGATTTCAATTTCAATTCATTTCAACACATTAGTTACTAGTGAAATTTCAAAAAATGCTTTATTGGAAAGAAACTCAAATTAGTAAATTTTACATTGGGGTCACATTTCAGTTCATTTTTTGTTTTGTAATATTGGATGACATTTTCCACAAATATGATAAACATGAAGTCTCCCTCAGATCAATTTCTGATTTATCTTCGACAGTACTGCCAGGCAGTAATATCAAATCAGGGGGTTGTGTATGATGGTGTCAGCACCTTCAATTAACCAACAAACCAGTGATTATTCCCTTCTTATTTCAAGAATCAAAAAAACTAATATGCATAACTACCTTTTCAACTTACATGGGAGTGGCCACATAGATAATGGGGTCAAGGTTACATCAAACATACTGTACTGTATACCAGTAGAGGTAGATCTACAGAAACCTGGTCAGCCTGCATTGTGCAAAAGGAAGTGATCAATTAAGGTAGGTAGTGCAAACTCTATTCTATTTTCAGTACTTTGACTTGTTTCAGTTGAGTGCAAGACAATACATCAGCAGATTTGTTACAATAACTACAGCAAGGTCGGTAGTAATGAAGCCTAACAAGAAACAACAGGTATTTGGAGAAGATAATCTGGAAAATCACGTCATCATAAATTAAAAAATGTTCAAATATGATTACAGTAAGCATCATGATCTATGATCAGAACTTGCATGATTATTAACACTGAGTTGATCATACCACAACAGTATTGAAAAACAAAAGTGCACTGCAATCCAACAGAGATTTGTATAACCATTAGATTACCAAAATATCCTCTATGTGCTAATTCCAAGGGACCCCGAAACACACTGGGTATGTGTGTTGTCATGAGGTAAAGACATCCGTACTCCACATGACAATATGTGGTAAATTAATTAGTCTAAACTATAATAATCTTCAAAGTCAAAAGGGAGGTTTCGACATGTCTTTTATGATCCGACTATTGTGTCAGGAACGTTTCAGCAGTTGTCCAATTCATTATCAGAATATATCATCACTTATGTTGTCTCTTACACCCCAATCATGACTTTATCTTTATTTCTTTGTTTTACTCTCAAATTGATTGACATAACTCTTTATGCAAAGACAGAGTATGTGACAGGTGAACAAGAGTTGAAAATGTTGGAAGCTTTGAATACTTCTGCTATTGTTTGTATTGTTTGCACATGTAGGAGTAAATTGGACCTGTACTTTGAGTTATAGTCTAATCTTAATGTTGCAATGTATTTTCCATCAATTAGTCAGACCATTAAAGAACCATAATTGAAATACGTAAAATTTTAGCTTCAACAGAGAGAATACTTTCTTCTGAAACTTTCTCATACTCAAGTATGACGTGGAGTCAACTTCAAAACTGTTTTCAAACATCTGCATTATTTGGTTGTGAATTTCTAAAATGCCTTGAAAGCGTCAACTTCTGTCACACCTTTATCTAGAGGGGACAAAATTGTATGGGCCATTACAAGGGACGCTGTGATCGACGTTTTCCATGATCAATGTTTAAAATAGTGTTACCATTTAATTTAACCTATATTTCCTCAATTATACTTGTAAAATCCAGCAAACAAGGTAACTGAAATAGAAAAGGTTAACTTCCAAAATTTGAATAGGAGAACTGATTTGAGGAGCTGTTCATTCAAAATGTCTATTAAACACAGACCACTTGACAAGTTTCAATTAACTATAATCCTTAACTGAACCTTAAAATGGGAGAACTCAGAATTAAGAATACTACAATGAGAAATACAGTCTGTTTTAGGGTTGACAACTACGAAATCAATATGCAACCAAAGCCGTATCTTTCAGAGTGACGGGTACAGGCTCATCTGTAAAAGGGACTGTCTTTAAAATAATCGTCTTCTGATATCTGTCTTCAGCAGAGTCCTTGTCTCCACATTTCATCAGCATGGCCGGAGATTTTAGTTGACATCCATCCATCTGAATGGGCATTAGGTGAAGCACCAAGGATCAGGGATTCCACACTCACCCCCTTTGTATCACCCTCTTTGACTTTTTGCACTTTTTGTTGCATTGGAATATGTGCAATTATCTGGGAACTCAATGCAAGGGCAGCATCTATATTTTCCACATACAGTGGTGGGATCATGGCGATTGATAAAAAAAAAAAAGTGTTTTACTTCTGGAACTGGATCCAAACACCATCCTTAAGTGACCAGCTTATTCCACGCTTTGACAGAATACAGTACTGTGTATGGATGACAAGCAAAAAAAAACAAAAAACAAATACCTAAATGAATTTTGAAATCATTAGTAACATAAACAAATGTGCAAAAAGTCAGGGGAGGGGGGGTGCGTGGTATTTTTGGGCAACCATATCTTCATCTTCAACAATTACAAATCAATGGGACCAACTTAAAAGGACTCCAGGGGGTAATTTGGGCTGGGAAGAAGTCTCAATTTCCCCAACTCAGGTAATTCGAACTAATCACAAAGGCGATGGTCATTTTTCTGACAACATAATAAGTGCCTCCGTCCTCCGAAGTGGAAATCTATCATGGCATTGTGGTGGCGAGTTTTAGTCTGTGAAGAGGAAGATGACAAGGCACATCACTTCCCTCCAGCCATGATTTTGAGGTACTGCAGAGCATTGTGGGCTGCGTTGGCGCGAGCTGCGTCGGTGCTTGGTGCAAAGCCATGGCACACTGTGATTGGCTGGGTGGACAGCTCCACGAGACACTGGCACAGGCCACTCAGACTGCGCTCCTCTGAAACAGCACAAGAACGAGTTAATTAAAATCAACCAAGAGCTCGTAATGTCTGTACTATATTTTCAGTGGTATTTCACCTACAGATATAATCACCATAAGACTGACAAGGGATCTGAGACCTATATATAATAATAATAATCTTTATTTATATACTTTTCACAACAAAGTTACATCGTGCTTCACAATCAAGAGAGATAAAAGACAAAGGACAGATCAATAAAACAGAAAGATCAGTGAGGTAAAAGTAATCAAATAGAAGCAAGTAATAATAATAAAAACAAGAAATAAACAAAAGGTAAGATAAATAGATCCAGCCATAGGGATAACAACAAATGTAATAATATAACAGACAAGGCAACAGGGATGAAAAATGAATACATGTCAAAGGTTATAAAAAGGCCTTACGATAAAAGCACAGTAGTCTTTTAAATATCTTACTATGAATGTGTCAATGATTGCGTTTACATGCACGGAGTAACCTAGATATTGTCCATATTCCAGTTAAGGTCTTATTCGGGTAAAGTTGTTTCTATGCACCTTTGATACCCTGCGATTGAGTCTCCCAGTTGCCAAGAATAAACCAATTAATGGAATATTCCTGTCCACCTGTGATCCACAGATACAAAGATCCACCAGCACAAAAGTATGAAAACATGGCTGCCAGCTATTTAACTATTTAACTGAGGTTACTTAAGGGAAAAAATGATGATCCCAGTTGTAATAATTTAGTACACAGTAAGCCATTTTTTTTGATGACATAAAAATGTACAGGTCTTAGTTTGCACAGGCGGCGTAAACCAAAAGTAAAAGGAGTAAGATGTTTCCATGCCACAGTGACCCGTTAAATATCAGAATAAGCCAGGCATCTTAACCGAGTCATTCTAATTGAGTTATGATGTTTATATGTATCAACCTAAAACCGGGTTACTTGAGTAACCGGGTAAAGAACGGAGATCTCTGTGCATGTAAACATAGCCAGTGATGTACAGTATGTGACACCATCACTGTGTTTACCACAGAATCAATATTTTGGTCTTCGTAAACTTCCAGTGTAGAATGGATGTGGCGCCACGCAGCTGTAGTGCATGCCATTTTCTTCTGTTTGAATGCTACTGTATGTGAACTCACGTAAATCCAGGTAGCTGACATCAAAGCGCTGCTCCTCAGACAGGTCACTCAGCAGGGAGCAGAAGTTGGAGTCGGAGGGCATGCCCAGAGGGTGGCTGCGGAGCTGCAGGATCTTTTCCCCAGCTGAGTTACGCAGAGAGTCCCACGTGCAGCCGAAGCCTTTACACTTGCCTGACTCGGCTCTGTTCCCCATATGCTGTGCATGCAGAGGAGATGAATTTTACTGCAATATTTGGGCACTATGATTATCTAGTTTTCAATTACAGAGAACGTGCTTAGTTTGAAATAGTACGACTCATGCTGGTGAGTAAGAAAAAGGGTAATGGGGAGCATAATTCATAGTATTCAATTTAGTCACAACACAAGACATTTGACAGGCAAACAACGGGAGTAAATAATAAAATGGCAGGTGTTAATAAGCACTGTCTATTGCAATGTACAATATGTGCATACAATTAAGGTAACATCATGAGAATGCTAATGTTGTGAATACCTAAGATGGACTTAAATGTTACAGTTTTGCACCTTTTCCTCTAGCAAGTGATGATGCTCTAATGATGATCCAAATAATTCAGGATCTTCATTAGAGCTTTGTCAATTGGTGTATAAGCGCACAGAGAAATTGTGTTTCTCACCATGGTGAAAGTATCGTCTTCTGTGTCAGCCTCATTGCTGGTCCTCAGGTCTACTGGGACATCATGTATACGTGATAACATCTTGGCTGCTGCGTTTCTCTTGGCTAGCTTCTTGGATGTTCCACTTCCTATGGGGGAACAGGAAATTAGTCTTAGTCTTAGTCATTAGGTCAGGTTAAACACATCAAACAAATAGTGAGGGCACTTAGGCCAATTCTATATTAGATTTCTAATTTCTTTAAACGTGCATTAAGTAAGAATATTTTGTCAATTTTCATCTGGTGCTATGTACTGACCCATATCTGTGTCCCACAACAATTTCAGAGATATATGTGAAGAATTATACCTTGCAGAGCGCTCACAAGCTCCATGTGCTTAAATAGGCCAATACCACAATATTTGACCCATACAACAGTCAAATATTGAAATATTAGCCGCTGCTAAGCCACGACTGCCGGAGCTGATCTATCCAATGTTTCAATGTACACCAGACGCGTGAGCGAGAGGTCTATTTTTGCCGCACCGGCTCGCATCTCTGAAGTGTGGAATTCACTTGTGAATGTATATAAAGGGCTGTATTAATTTACAATGAACATAAAATGTATATTTAAAGTAAACATACTGTACATTTAGTTTATTACCGGTAATCACAGTTGTACTTAATCTGGTACAGGGCTCGACAGTAACGGTTGCCCGGTTGCCCTTGGCAACCAGATTGAGTCAATTGGCAACCATTTCGTGACCTCTGGTTGCCCCCTTTGGCAACCACCTGTTCAGCGCACATGCGCAACACGACATTTCAGCGAGCCGTTGTGCGGCCACTTTCCACACTCACTCGGCGCAGCCAGCCTGTTGCAATGGTAAAACAAATGAAATTGTTTGACTGTGGAGTAAAAGTTGTAGAACCACAGGGCTGGATAAACACTGGAATTCGAAGCCACACGAGAGGGCAGCTAAAAGATACGATGAAGTGGAGGGCGCACGAACAGGCACACCCATACAAGGAGCGATGGATACCGCCATTCGGAAGATGAACACCGCAAATCGGGCAATCCTGAGCAAACTTTTCAACACCGTTTACTATGTTCTCAAAAGCGAAGACCCCTTTACCTCTTTACCTCGTCTGCTGGATCTCCAAATCAAGAACGGCTCTGATCTCACGCGATTGACAAGTTACAAATCTGATCAGGCTTGCAGAAGGTATTTATTAGAATGTAATCTACTAAATGAATAACCTTGCAAATAAATGTGCGATCTTAATGTTGTAACGTTAGTGTATTTTAAGAGTTTTTTTTCCATTAGTGAGTCTACCTGCTCTCTCGCTCTCTCTGTGTGTGTGTGTGTGTGTGTGTGTGT
>OMLI01032540.1:0-22173 GCA_900302605.1 Rondeletia loricata | reverse complement strand
TCAGACGTGTGCTCTTCCGACCTCCTCCTCCTCCTCCTCTTCCTCTTCCTCCTCGTCGTCAGTAAGACCCTCTCTCTTCAGCGGATCTATGTCGTCGGAGCCGTCATCCGATTCGGCTGTGCAGATGCCATAGCACATCAGGCTAATTACGCCCAGCGGTAGGCCGAACAGGAAGCAGCCCAGCACCGGAGAGCTGCGAAACACCGACTGAAGTAGGAGGAGGGGGAACGTAGGAGGAGGTTAAAAAAAAAATATCATCATTTTAAAAACGAGGGGGTGTATGAAGGGCATGGAGTATGGAGAGGAAAGGAAAGTTTGCGAGAGAGGAGATGGATTGAGGGAAGGCCATTGGAGGGAGGGATGGAAAGAAAGAACGCATGAAGGAATGAAAGAAGGAAAGAAAGAGGATAGCAGGAAAGGACAGAGGAGATTTATGCATGCGGTAAGCACAACATATAAACACATTCTTTCACAGTACAGCAAGCGCCTCAGTGCTGACCACAAGTTAATTTGCCAAAAACATTATCATAAACCTGTACCAGGCATATTCTGGGCTTGCCTTGCTCAAGTCTCTATCACAGTTCTCCTTTAACAAAACACAAACTGCACAAAATACTAGAGTTGGAACGATCCACAAAGGTCACGGGTCAGTACATGTGGGACCACTGTTAAGTACGTTTTCGGTACAGCAAACAGTCGATAAAGTAAAAAGTGTCAGTGCGTTTATTCCTGAGAAACATTCTGGTTCTTTACGTGAAATAGCTTCACAGTGGCTTAGCTATCAGGCTAGAGTTACTCAACTCCCTGGCCGTGATTAAAGTGAAACACATCCCATTCACATGCGTGCCCTGAACTGACGATGGCATACCAAATGGGATTTTTTTATTTTTTATGTAGCATTCTACTCCTGCAAAATACATGATTCCTCATCTCCTGCGGGCACAACTAAGCCCAAGTCATTGACAGAGTCATTTGGCCTTAATAGAGCTGGGTACAGCGGAGACAATGTGCCTACAAGGGGATGTTCGGTCACAACAGCTGTCAGCCACTGAGCTGAGAGGAAGAGAAATATTCATGTTCCCTCCAGTCACTGCCACTGGAAGAGGGATGGTAATTGCTGGTGCTCTGCGATGCTAGATGAGGTAAAGATGGGTGTGCTATGCTAACACAGCCGGCCATGAGTCAGTGGGCCTAATGTGGCTGCTTCCTCATGCTGCTGTCAGCCATGCATTTAGATGGGCTCTCCGGGGGCAAGGTGATGGCTGCTGCCTATCTGCCTCATATCATATCATGTCACTGTGAGCGAGACTAGCCGGGGAGATGCTCAAGACAGAGATGGAAGCTTGCAGAATGCTAAAATGAGGGGAAAAAACTAACATTTTCTTTCTCTACAGGTGTCATTCTTCCATTGATTCCATGTCAAACCTGACCTGATAGCAAAAGAATCAAGTCCGCAAAAAACGTCCAATAAAAGGTATTCCTAAAAGCCTTTCCTTCCTACCTCGAGGCGACACTCCATAAGTTGCTATTCCTCTTAGTTCAGCATTTTTCGGAATCTAATGTATAATTTTCCTTTGAAGGCCTTTCTAGGACAGCCTTAAGCTTTCCCCCTGGTTACAGTACAACTGCGCCAACCGGATGGCATTACAACACAGCCGTATTTACAGTCCTATCACACCCTTGGTCAAATTAACACCAGTCCTCCCACAGAACCTCAGGGTAAAAGAGTGAGAGGAGAAGGCAGAGCAGCCTCCTGACCCTCTCTCCCGAGTCTCCTCCCTCCTCATTCCACCTCTTCCTGCTGCTCGCCTCCCTTTTCTTCTCTCCCCATACTTTGTGTTTACTCCCTATATTCTCAATTGTACGCTCAGTCTTCTATTTTGAATGTCGGTTGCTCCCGGAGGGAAAGTGCAGGACGTTGGGGCATTTGCTCTACAATGTTACTGAGCTGGGAGCGGGTTGCATATTCTCTTAAATTGGCAAGCCTAGTCAAGGTGACGAGGTATGGTGTGAAGCTGAAGAACAATTATCCATAAAGGTGGCCATGACATGTTATTACCCTGTTAGTAGTATGGTGAGCATACATGGTTTGATTATAGAGATACCATGTGCGCATGGTAAAAAAATGAATTTTGGGCAGAGAATGTTTGGCTATCTTAACTGAACGTTAACTACGCCATAAGATGGTGATATAATTCAGACTGACTTGTTCGGCCCCATGAGCACCTCTTGCTCTCGGAGGAAGTGCCAGCACTGCCAATGAAAAATCCAAAACTATAATAACCCTGCTTGGGAAATAATGTCTGACTGACGTGCTGCAGCCCAGACTGAACTCTCACCAACTTACCATAATGGTGGACCTGGCGTCAAAGGCCACACGTTTGACCCTCTGAACAATGCCATCACCTCCATACGCCTGCAAAGAGACAGAGGAGCTGGTGTTAAAGCCTGCTGGAGAGTTTTGTGCTGCTATATTAAACTTCCCGGTGGGGAGAAGAAAATTCCATTTGAGTTTGTTATCAAAATGGAGATGTCAGATTTAGACACTATCATGCCTCACGTTTGTGCTAAACATCATATTGCAGAGATGAAGCCTTTACAGAAGCTATGTTTACAGGAGTTAGTTCAAGCATGTCTGCCAACGGGGCTATGGACGATTCTGGTTGGTCATCCGTTTCCTTTGCTTTCTCCGCCCCTTTTGTGTGAAATGGGTAGGGATAGTTAACAGGTTTCTTGGTTATGTATGAAACCCTGGTAGAGGCTGCACTGGAATCAGCCAGTAGTTCCTGTTCCTCTTTGTGCAGCCAATCCTGGACGGATTTCAGGTGGTGCACGACCTCACGCGCGACTCCAGTGCGCCCAGTCGTTTTGGCCGCAATTACGTCATTCTGGCCGCAATTACGTCATTCTGGCCGTGCGCACTCCATCATGTGCGTTCCCACAGGGAGCATTAAGCATGAACCCTTTAGACACCCTATGCCATCCACAGCCAGCGTGGGGTGAATAGGCCGACAGTGGCTGGAATTGGATGAGAGAAATGTGGAGGTTTCTACTGCCGTTTATTTGGTGGGACCCGGTTTGTTTTGCTAAGCAAAAAATAACCCAGAACTTTCTTGGAAAATGGAGGGGAACCTCTGGTTCTTTGGCTTATGGTTTCATACATCTGGTGACTTCACTATAAATGCAGGAAAGTGATGAAATGTTTTTTCCCCCAGATGCCACACAGATTAGTGTACACACTTCAATACAGAGTCATGTAATAATCTCACTGTGTGATTTAGAAGACAGAATTATTGCAGATAATCTATTCAGAAGGGACCAGAATATGAAACATGCAATATCTCAACATACAAAAGGAGATTGAAAAATACCCCATGAGAATATTTTCTAGGAAGGACTTAAAATGCAAGGCAACATGCTTGATTAATGGAGACTACTGGTGTGATTACAATGGAACAATACAAGGGAACAGAATGCATAAACAGGGAGCAGGAAAGGGGGAGGAGAAGGGAACAGGAGAAGACTCGGACCTGTGCGGATCCGTTCAAAACACTGTTGATGAATTGGACCAGCTGCTCCATGGTCTCAGTCGGCTCGCTGGGCAGGAAGTACTGCTCGTTGGATGTGTTGAGGATGATAACGGAGGGCACTGTCACCTCGCTGAGGAAGAGCAGATACACAGCTTTTAACCTTCTTAACCTCAGACACAGCCATTATCATAGTGCATCATTAGATGGGAACAAATTATAGTCTTAAAGAACTAATTGTAACACAGAGAGAATACAACCGTGAGATAAACAAATCTTAAGTTTTCCCATGGGTGTTCTTTCAAAGGGAGGATTTTTCCAAGGAAAAAAAGGCTATCCCGCTTGGCCTATTTTGGAGTGTCATTTCTATCTTTTATGCAAACAGTGTGCAACTCAGGGGCTTTGTGGTCACAGTTAAAGAGACCTTTACAAATTACAGCTGACAAGTGAATCACATGGAGTCCAGAGGAGAGCAACTCAGCATCCACGCTGAGACACACATACAGCGGCACACACACACAATATATACAAAGAAACACAGCGGTCCAGCAGTCTAGCATGCTGCATTTCAGACACACACACAGTACATACTTGAGCCCACTCACATACACAAATCAGCAGAGGAATTACACAACTCAGTTAGATAACGCACAAGGTCATAAAAACAAGCATCGGCTGTTTCACACGTATGGTGCAACACCAAAGCCTGGCTCAGATAAGGTAACCTAGTGCTTAAACACACACCGGCACACCAACAGTCCATCACGGCGCTGCCACTTCACATCCCTGTGGTGTTGCTCAACCCTGCAACAAATTACACACACAGGCGCACGTATCCATCACTGTCCCACTCCACCACCCAGTCGAGTACAAACACACACCCCTGTGTGGTAGAGTCATCAACGCCCCACTACTCTGCCCAGCTGAGATCTGCAATTGCATGTGCACGCACACATGCACATGCACGCCACACACACACACCCGAAATGTGTATTCCATCTGACATCCTGCCTACTCCGACAGATGGCACTCATTTAAAATTAATATGGATTAGCCTATTCACCTTTGTGAGAGGAGACTACTGGGGGTTTGCTGTCCATACTGAGGGGTCATATAGCGTACACCAGGGATAGGCAAGCATGTGCCACGGAGGGCCGAGAGTCTGCAGGTTTTCATTTCAACTAGGGATGCACATTTTTAAGCAATTTCCTTAGTCGATCGTCAGCCACGTTAATGACCAATTAACCGATTAATCTATATATAAAAAGCAGCCGTCAACCATGTTTATATAGGCATCATGTCCTTTTCAATCATTTGGCATAGCCTTTGAGTGATTGCCTCCGCCCGTTCTTCATTATAGTTTCTCCCAGCAAACACCGAAGTGATGGTTGGTTGGGAGGTTGTAGACGTGTTGTATTTCAACACTGTATTACAATGTCTACGATGAACACTGTCGTCTTTTCGGGTGTAATGCTCCCACGCTAGGCTACGTTTCGCCCGCTTCATTTTGCTTGACTTTCTTCTTCCTCTGTATAAGCGGTGAAAGTGAAATGTATGCATGTAATTTTCACACTGCTGTAAGTCTAGTCTAGTGCAGTCTAGTGCACAGCACCAGTGCTCATTTCCACAACATTACCTATCAGAGGTTCTAAGTGTACCGGTCAATTGACCATCGATTTGTATGGTAATGCCCTTTATATTCATTCAAGTTCTGTCAATACGAGTCTTGGCCTCGCTCATGGACTTTTCAGTCACGTCACATCTCTTCCTCCAAGTTTTTCATAGACCACAATGCATTCCATTTAAGGGGTCGGCAACATTGCTACAGCGATAATCCCATGTTTAAACAGAGGCAGAGACAACCTCAGAGTATTAGAGTGGTGCTTACGGTGTGTGTGTGTGTGTGTGTGTGTGTGTGTGCGTGCGTGCGTACGTATTCATGAGTCTGTGTCTTAGTGCCTCTGGTTAGAGCAGGGGCAGCCTTACGCCAGATAGACCGCTGCCAGAACGCAGTAATCTCTGTGCTGACGGAGGGAGGGATAAAAAGCCATCAGATTTATTTCCACGGCCCTCCTAAGGGAGAGGATTAGTGGACATTTGACAGGCCAGGATTTCATTCCTCAAAGGAGGGCAATTAATCCTGTGCTGCAGCGGCCAAATTCCGTCCCGTAAAACCCAGCGAAATACATATTGTATGTACTCTTGCAAAATTACGAAGGCTAATCACCTCTTTTATCCTTAAATATAAACGCCGCCTTTCTAATTTCAGCTATGCACCGGGAGTCTGTCGGCAGAACGTAGTCATATTTCCAATACAACATCTACTGTAATCACTGACATACTTTTAATAACACAGGGCTTAGGAGAGCAAGTCTGTTATAATCTGCCTCATACAAACAATAACATACCGATATTAAAATAATATCCTGCAGCAGTCTACAACACACAGATTCTCACACAAACACACACAGAATTGTACACAGACACACATAATTAGATACTGTATGTTGGTAGCCAGAAGACATTCTCTCACACACACACACACAACCACACCGACACACACATTCACACACCCACTGCTAAGGTCCCGCTGGCCTGTAACGCCGGCGGGGTTCCGTCTAATTAAAAGTGTGGGATGTCAGTGGCAGGGCCTCGCCAGGCATGACAGCCCAGCGGTCGTCCCGAGGCTGGGCGCGACGCTGCATCATTAACACTGCTCTTCGACATGCTATTAAAGCACACCACCAGTATAACTTTAATCCACGCGCAGCCTTATCCTTAAATTCCTCATATATTCCCCTCACTATCCTGCCCTCGCACAAGGGGAATTGCTTGAGCTGTGTGTGGTTTTTGTATGAGTGTGTGCGCGTTCAAAATTGCCCAAGGGTGCTAAAATGAAATGACAGTCCGTCTGTGTAATTGACGGCTCCGTGAGAGAGCATCTCTAACGGCAAGAGCCATGGAAGTCAGTCAGCTCAGACGTGGACTAGCAGTCTACAGCAGGTAACCTGAGGTAGAGAGGGAGGACAGAAAAGGAGGATGATGTGGGGAGAAAAGAGAGGTAGGCCGGACGCGAGGCACTCACCCCATGATCAGGCTGTTGATGTAGTCATTCCCATCCATGTGGCCAAACTGGAAGTCTCTGCGGATGCAAGGCAAATCAATGGCATGAGTGAGAGAAACGAGCGCGTCCAAATAAACACACAGTACAATAAAATACGCAAGTCTTCCTCTCTCAGTGGAACGCATAGAACTGAAGCCAGTCCCAAACTGGGACGCAAACTTGAATTCCTCCTTCCTCCACAATGGCGCAGAAATGTGAAATAACACTGAATGGAATCACACGCTCTAGCTGGGCTCTCTGAAAGGAAATTGGGATCACTTTAGTGTCTGTTGCCCCAAAGCTACGTCCTATGCCGTCTCCTCCTCCTCATCTTTTTCACTACAGAAAAGTCTAGGGTGATTTATCTAAATGATAAGGCAGAGGAGGGATTCAATTTGTATCTCATTGTACTGCACTGTGTTTGAGCAGAGTGCATTGTGGGTAGACTCGGGAAGGGGGGGTTGCAGAAGTCCGGGGAAGCCGGTGACTTCCACTGAATGACTGATTACGGGGGCCTCAACATATATATATCATATTCATACTGAATCATTGCTGCATCTAGCACGTTTGTCCCCTGGGTGCTAAACAATACTGCCTGCGCTGATAACAATGACATGATTATGAAGAGACTGGAATATATAATAAATCCACTGGATGCAATATAATATCAGTCTGGGTTAGTGATAATCTGGCTGACAATATTGGGCCAGACTGGGAATAAAGCCCCTCAAAGAGTCAGCTTGTCACTTTCGCACTGCAGTACTATGAAACAGTGAGTTATGCATCTGCCATAGTTGGAAAAGGATCTACATACCGAGAGTAATCTCTGTATTAAATGTGGGAGTGTAGGGATATGAGATTAAGGCGATTTCTTTTGCCGTCAGTGCTTTGCCCACTCAGCAACTTAAAATGTTCTAGGTATGTTTCCCATCATATCAATCTTCCCTTTCCCCATCCCACTTTTTTCAGCACCCTTTGCAGCAACTGGTGCATAAAAGCAAAGATATAATTTACTGATACAGAATTTAAACTACAAAATACACTCCCTCCTACCGACTCTCTCTCTCTCTTTCTCTCACACACCTCGCATAATTCAATGACTAGCCCCATCTCAGATCTGTGAGATTGCATTTACTGTTCTGTCACAATGCTACAGATGGACGGCGAGCTGAATGCCACGGCATTTAGGCCTATTACTGCGCTCACTCATTGAAATGACAGTCATCATATATGGTCTGTTGACTCTATGCGCTGCCTCCACCGACCACAGGGGGCGACACTCGAGGGTGTGACCGTAATTACAACCACCGCTTACTGTAGGTGCGTCAGAACTCTGCAGGCAGCTCTGATCTCAGTCGGGATCTCGAGAGCCTGACTTCAAAAACAAAACTAGGTAGCGTGGCAGATAGTCTAATTGATGATAGGGATCTGTGTAATTCAATCAGTCCTAATGGGACTGCCTGGAGAGGGAGCACCACTTTGATCATGGCGATTTGAGATACACCTCTTTGTTTAACAGCAGCGCCCGGTCTGATGAATCAACTGGTCAGCACTGGGGCATAGTACAGAACTTAATAATGAAAATCCTTTATTGATCCTCACGAGTAAATCCTCTTTTCACTTGTCCCCCTACATAGTGAGGTCGGAGGTCAGGGTCAGCTGGAGCTAGCAGGGATTGAAGCATCTGCCACCTCAGCAGGGCGGACGCTTGCAGATTCAGGGGATTGAACCTGGATCCTCCAGTTGAAAGATGATCTACCTACTCACTGCGTCGTCCTGTTGCACACATACTTTGCTCTGTCTATGTTAAACATGATTTGGGTTTCCTGACTCAATGCACTGTGGTGCGTACTGTATACTCGCAACGTCACGGATTTGAATCCAGCTTATGACCCGTGTTGTATCATGTCATCCATCCTCTTTCTCTCTACTGTGTACTGTCTAGTAGCTTTAATACTACTACTAATCATAATAATCATTATTAATGATTGTATATGTGATTCTACATTGTAAATTAATTTTGTTTTTGTACTCTGAGCCTGGTTGAAATCAGTCCCTCTCCAGTAGAAGACATGGTTGAACAAAACAGGACATAACATGAGCAAGCCATCTGCAGTTGGTATTGTGCAATTGGAGTTCTACCCGGAAAACAGACTATGCATTAATACAAGCTGAGCCAACTGAGTTTTGATTGACAGCTGAAAAGAACACCTATATTTGGAAGCTGACATTTTCCATAATTACTTTTCTACTGAACCCCGATGGAAACGGACGTGCCCCGACGAAGGCATAAACCTGATGGTGAGTAGACAGGCGGTGTTCCCTAGTGTGTGCACATCATACAATAAATTTATAAACTGGATATTCATCTTTGACCTCCTCACATATCTGTGCCTTACCTGTGAAAATGTTCTCTGTATTCCTTCGCCACCCTCTGAATCAGGGTCTTTAATCTAAAAGCAAATGAGAAGACAGTGAAATACCACATGAGTCTCAGCCAAACCTTTTTTTATCCTATGCCTGCTGTGCAATTTGTGGGAAGATCCAAACAATAACAGCAAGTCTTATCTTTATTTGAAAGCCATGCACTTAAATGCCACTATGGCGGTTACCATGGGAGTGTACGGTAGTCATTTATATAGGAGCCATGCTTTCATATCACAATGGTCTTTGTACCTGCCACTCTCCTCTGTTGGGTCCTTCTCATCAATGACTGCAATCGCCACCAATTTGCCTGTGGTGGCAGACAGGGATTACAAATCACAATCTCACACAAAAAAGAGGAAGGGCAGACAGTGGCAGGGAGATAAAAGGCTCTGGTGGAGACAGGGGAAAGGAAAGGAAAGGCACCAATAGTGCTTTATTCATTCATCACTCAAACATTAGGCTATCTTAGGCTTTCTTCTTGGTTTAACAGGAAACAAGTGGTCACTCACTGGTAGATGGGCTATTTGGGTGCAATTTCAAAGCCATAACATGACAAATGGGTCTACATAAAAACAACTGTTACACAACTTAAAAGGACTATGTTATTCAGACTTGTGTGGTTGGAGGCTAGAGCCCCCTCTGTTGTTTTGATGAGAGTGCTAGCCTGCCCCCTGGTGGTCACTGATGAATCAAGGGGTTTTGCAGGCATGTTTAAAGGCCCTATATATACGTTTTCGGCCGAAATTAACATTCATTTTGCGTTTTTTATTGCCAATGAGTGAATTCTCCGTAACTAATGAGAACTAATGACACCAGCCTTGTCTCTCTCTGTTCAGCCATTCAGTCTCTATATGAGCAGGACTGTGGAGATGGTGGGCCGACCTTTCGTGGCAAATTTACCGGATGTGACGTTATGCGCGTTCCTGAGCCTGCCTCTCACATACACACACACACACACACACGGGGCACGCACGAGCCAGGAGCATGTGTAAGAGACTGACTGCAGTTCCCCTAACAGCCACTGTCATACACTGTCAGTAAGAGTACCAACTTACAAATAGGGCCTTTAAGGTTACAACATGTAAAAGATACTGTATTTCTTGGTATCATAATTACAGTTATAGTTACAATTTCAAATACAAACACAGCTGCTAGTAGCGTGGGGGGGTTCAAGCCATAAATGCAATGTTAAAGATATAAGGGTCTCAGGGCTCAAGTGCTGTATGGGAATACTGAACAGAGAGCTACTGGCACTCACAACTTTCATTGACATGGACATCCATCTAATAATCTATACAGATCAAATGTCATGAAATTGGTTTAAGCTAATTCATAGACTGAACATGGCCATTTTCAAATTCACTGGTTTATAATGACCATGTTCTTTATCCAATTGACTGGGAGTGGGGCTAGAGGGGTCTGTCCTTATATTTTCAGACTGGCAGGTATCGGTTTTCAGTTGACGCCTTCTCTGTAGTTTCGTGGCTGGCACGCGCAACTTCGTTTCGGCTTTTTCCAAACAGCAGGTCACAGGCCGATGGTCTGGGCTCGCGCTGTACTCTGACTAGCTAATTGATTGGCTCCATTTTCTTCCATCCATTCTTGCATCCAAACGCACATCCACAGCATCAGATGTTCGCGTCTCGGGAACGTGCCTCCATTGTCTTCGAATCACGTAGGTGCCTATTTTGCATGCCTTAGAAACAATGGTTACTTAGTTATGGCCAGTTTTGTGTTTGGTCACATCCTATCTCAACTTCAGTGGTTTATAGCTGTTTATAGACCATTTGTGTATGTAGGACCACTAATGCTATGCTGCAAGTCTGGTGTAGACAGGTCAAGAACTAAAAAAAGCCTTAGGGAAGAAACCGTTTTTCTAAAAAGCCAAAATGGCAGAAAATCTATCGTGGCGGAATTGGATGGTCCCATTGGCAAAGTCGTAGAGCTAGGTCAGCTGAATATGTGGACCAAGTATCGTGACAACCACATTTACAGTGTGGGAGTTATGGTCTTTTAAAGCTTAAAGCTGCACAAGGCAACTTCACATGTTGGTGGCTCCAAATGTCAGCGAGAGGCAACTGTTTGAAAAATTTGAACTTCAATGACCAGAAATCATGTAGTGACATCTGTAAACTGCACACAGCACGCTCATGTGTACCAACCTAGCCGGTCTGTAATCGCTTCATACCAAAGGACAAGTGAGGCAAAATATCTAACGTTAGCAAGCACAGCTTTCTCTGCACAGAGTGCCTGTTCGCTGCTGTTTAGGAGACAGATTGTATTTCGTTCTAGAGGTTCGATTCATCACTTCCTGTGTACGTACTTGACACCAGAATTTCACTTGGACAAATAGGATGAATCTACAGTGTCTAAATTAAGGGGGATGGGACACTCTTCTTCATTGCAGCCCCACTTTGGGATTTAGGCTGATAAGACAAATTTATTTTTACATAAAAAGCTTGCCTAGTGCAGCTTTAAAATATTTGACCATTAATTATAGCACCACCATGTGGTGGATTGGGTATTTTGAAAAAAAAAAGTATATTAGTAATGTAATTACTTTGTGACGTGAAAAAAAGTATTACGTAAAAATAAGGGGGCTGAACATGGGAAGCTATGTGCATAGTACCTAGGCACTTAAATGTAAGATTTTGGCACTTGTCTTCAATAAAGAAAAATGTTGCCCGTTGTCCTTTATGTGATACCCAGGAAAAAGAAAAGAAAACCAACAATGGGGGAAAGTCAATTTGAGAATAAAGAACATATACTATAGATTTCATAGAGCCTTAGGCGATGACAACGTTTATGCATACTGCACCTGTTTCGCCTAGCTCATACAGCGTAAAGCCATCGATCTGAAGGTATCCTTGGAAGCGCTCCTTGTTCACCCAGGATGACAAGCTACCATCCTCGTACTCTGCAACAGAAAGACATTATCTTACAGAAGGAGAAACAAAAAGCAGCCTATCGACATTCAGTACACAACCTGTCTATATTAAAAGTGAAGCTGAATGGTGTATTGATGCCTGGATTGTAAGGTCACAGTGTTTACTACCTGTTTGCACTCTAAGGAATACAGAGTGGGACACAAGCTGAGCATTCATTGACAGAGGTCACTTAAAGGTAAATAAGAGGTCATAAATAGTTTTGACAGAGGGCTGCCTCTGGGCAAAGTGCTCAGGGAGGCTATTTTGGGGCTGAAAGAGACACTTTCAACACAATGGACTGTGAATAAGAGCAGGCAGACTGGGAATCGATCTAGGTGTAAACATAATGGCTATGCAAATGGTCAAGACATAAATGAAGGAACATTTTTGTTGGTCTGGCTCATCCACACTGATCGTGTTGTGAGAAATGTTTGAATATATACAAAGCAGGTTTTCAAAAATATTCAAAACAGGCTGTAATTTTCCATTTCCTATAAATGCAGTCTGTTTCTGTCTGGGATGCTATCTGGTGGAAAATCCCAAAGCTCACCTGACCTCATTCACAGAGCAAATTCTTTTTTTAAATAACACATCTGTAAATGATTCAGTTTTGGCAGATCTTTCCAATTTTACAGGGAATGTGTGATTCCCCAGATGCATCGGAAAACCAATAATAATAAAAATGTATAACAAAAATCAGCATTGCTTCCTGAGGGTGACCCACATGTCTCTACCCTGACATCTGGAAGCAACATGCAGATGGAAAACAGTTTCAGTCCCTCAAGGTACCGGGTACCGAGGCTGGTTAAACGAAACTATTTTCTCTGCCTGACAGCGGCTGCAGGATGCTCATAATTTATGTCAAATGCAGCCCGAGACCTCATTATGACATGTTAATAAGTTATCATGACCTTTCTCCTACCATTAGAGGAATTACAAGAACGCTGATGACTTTCACATGGATCTTAAGCTGGAGGTCCCAAAGGAGCTGGGAGGCTAGACTACTACATAATACTTAACATGACAACCTGGAACACGCTTGTAAAACCCCAAGGTCACAGTTTATAATAGTATTAAAGCTCAACTGACCGAAATGCAATGCAAGCTACTTGCTACTGCTATGCAAATGCAAAAAGCCTTGTTGTTAAGGGTGCTGAGTCAGTCAATTTGGTAGACATTCCAGAGACATTTCCACAGATGCTCTGGCTTTAAAAGACAGCCGGCAGCTGCCCGGCTTCCTTCTCCAGCCCTCAGTGGCAGAGATGGGAGAGTTGAAGCCCCCATGCTGGGTTTGCACAGCCTGATGAACCTCTACACTGACTGAGCCTCCTTCACCTTGAAACAAATTAGAGCCGCTCTCTTCCAGGGTGCCAGCCATACTGCCCTACAGGAGCCTGTCAGCCCAGAGTTCACACAGCGGGAGACAGAGAGAAAGACGAGGGGCAGGAGGGGGAAAAGAAACAGACAGTGGGTGGAGTGAGAATGATCCAATGTCAAAGTTTGAGAGGAGGGAAGAGGCAGCTCTGACACATTTCAAGGATGAAGGTTAATGGCATAGAAGACCTCCCAGACACTGCAAATAGTGAGGGAACTAAACCAAAGGGCAGAGAGGGAGGTAAGCAGACAGAGAGGGGGAAGGTTTTACCATCAAAGATAACTCAAACAGGGCAAGACACAGAAAGTGGAAGAGGTCTGCGTTCATTTAGTATGTTAACACAGCACAGTAAAGCAACAAAAGGGACAGCATGTGTTGCTTTCTAACCATACAGTATATAGGAGAAAGAATACCTTTAGGATTAACACTGACAATGCTTTGACTAGCTACTAAAAAGAAAATAGGTGCAACACTACTGGATTCCAAAGGCTGTGATACAGGGGTGACATAATGTGGGAGGGCAATATGGCCAACGGTTATGACCAGTCATTATGACCAGTCATTACACGTTTCGTCATCCAGATTGATTTGGTCTTCTTTGCCAATTCAAATCACCAGTGACAGGAATATTGTTCACCTACATTGCCTCAAAATGTCACCCGTGTGTCATCACCTTTAGAAGTGCAATCTCATCTCTTCATCACATTCATGGAAAGTTAATCAGCCTGTCACTAAAGTGCTCGCCATTAGCATATGCAAACTAATTATGCCACATAGCTGGCTGCATTATGCACCTTTCCATACAACTGGTGGCAATGCCAAACCATAAACCATTGAATGGCTCCACAGAAAGCCTTATGTTAGGCCTATTGTGTATTAACACAGTAAAACATGTTTAATAGCAGCTCACTTGATGAGGGCATTCCAGATAAAACATTTTCAAACAGCAAGCAAGCTAACAAACTACGCAACTGTCTATTTTCGTGGTCATTACACCATATTACAGAGCTAGCATGTAGCCCAGTAGCTTTCACTGCACAGACTTGCCTAGGTAATGGTCAAAACAATTGGGCTCTTGAAAGCACTACTCCTGGACCTGTGTACATGTTGTAGCAACAGTAACATTATTAAACTGTGCTTTGTAGAAGTCTGAATGTGAGCATTTGAGCAATTAAATATGCATGAGACTCTGTGCTGTACTATTTTTTAACAGGATTCTCCAAAATGGACGGTGCTGTTTGCGATGTGCAGCAAACCGATCGAAGCTTGACAACAAAATGTCAAATAGCATTTACACAAAGCGGGCTTTATTTGGACAGAGTCTGGCTTTGCTCGCTGGCATCCATTCTTTAAACATAACAAGTTAGACCTGCAGAATGAGAAAACAGAACGTGTTCTGAATTTCTAATAAGTGTTGTGAAGCTGACAAAATACATACAAACTACAAATACCGGGGGGAGATAATGAAAGCGGCTGGTGAATTCTGGGACCCACTAGCCACCGTGGCTGGTGATTGAAAAAATTAGCTTCCCACCATGGGGAATACACCATACATCTGATGGAAAAACAAACTCTGACACATGCCAACATGTGCATAAACATATCAATACAAATGCTGCATGTCTGTCACGCGTGAATAAATGTCAGCGTCTGTCATAAAATGGTGTCATTCGGTATCTATGCAAATGTTCCACAGAGAACATCATGCAAAGTCAGAGTGCCATAGAAAGCCATATAAGATGCCTCAACCTTATTTAACTGAGCCGCTCTCAGCTCATTCTCTGAGCCAATATCTCATCAGTGGATGTTCAGCGAGACCAATCCTCTGAGCAACACAGCAGAGCACAGCTGCCAAGAAACTAGATACTGTGGACCACAGGGTACAGCCAAAACTCCTTCTCTGATGCACACTGGAGGATAATGTTTTGCTGTAGGTAAGTGCTCAGTGAGCTAAATAAAGTTTGATTATTTTCACCTATTATTTTCACCTAAAATGTTTTTTTTCTCATAGTTTCCAATGGATGGAAGGGAAAGTAAAGAAATCCACCAGGTGAGGAAGGACACAATCATGTCATCTTGCATTGCTGCTCACAATCTCAATCCTTGACGAGCTTAATATGCTGTCACCATGGCAATGTTAGCCATTCAGAACATCCTCCGTATCCGAGTTCTTGAGGACTCTCTGGAGTGTGGAGTTTTTGTTATCAACGTCTACTGTGGCGACCCCCTCCTGCTGAGATTCTGGCGCAGGAAGCCTCCCTTCCATAATGGCCAGGTGGAGCAGACTGATGTGATTTGGCAAACAGGGGCAAGCTTGGAGCTGGATTTTGTCCTGCAGGCCCTGCACCGTGCACCAGACCTCCCCAACAGCCACTACTGGAGCCCATTTCTGTTGGCACTGTGCCTGGATGCCATGACTTTCCGCTTCCGCCTCCCAGCCCAGGCCGTGAGTGGCAGCAAAATGCAAGACATCATGGAGGAATGTGGTGAACTTACACTGCTGCGCTGAAGAGCTCTATACTAGTAGGCGCCCGAAAAAGCAGCTCCTCTAAAACTCTAAAGCAAAATATGATTCTTTGCTGTGACTTGACCGCCGCTTCTATGATTCAAGACTTGGCTGTGTCTGACTCAGACGTATAAACACATGACCAGCTCTGCACTGGTTTCTTTGGCCTAAATTGTGGTTTCCCACGCCCACACAGGCCAATTCATCCACCCTGGCCCGCTATGCGTGTCCGCCCAGAGACAAACCACCACAACATCACTGGCCTGACCACACATACAATAGTAGGCAGAGCCCGGGGTACTTTATGATGGGCCAGGCACACCATAACTCTCAGTGTGGTGAGCGAGATGAAAGAACAGTTTTGACTGGAAAATTGAAGAACAAGGCTAGAGAAAACAAGGCTCACAGAGAACGAGAGAGAGAGAAAAAGGGAAAAGACAACGAACAGTAGACAACATGGCACCCTACCCTTGCCTGAATTAGAGTGGCCCAATTTCCAAGGAAACATATTTTCAGGTCAGTTTAATTGAAGAAAAACATCACGCCGAGACAGAGCAGCAGATAAAGACAGGGTAAAGCAGACATGTACTGTATCTGGTTTATAACAACCACACTGCAATACTCACCATCATAGGTAAAGTAGGCCCCGTCCTTAAAGACTACAACTGAAGGAAGCTCTGGCAAAGTCACTGACTGGTGAAAACACATAAAATACATCATTCAAAAACAACTTCCACAAATCCTCCTTTACTTTCTTAATTTATGTGCACCTGAAGCATATGGGACAGGACTGTTGGCAGCAGGCCATTGCAGCAAACTGTGAACTCATACCAAGTAATATTGCAAAGACAGCATGCAAGCTTGATGTCTGTGTGTGAAATTTAGTAATGCTACTAGAATGTTATTTATTTCCCTTCACTTCTGTCTAGAAAACTAGAAAGGACTGAAACACCAAATGGGTGCAAATTATCCACTGCATCATTAAAACATTTTAACATGGCATCTGATGAGAATGAAACCTGAAAATCTTTCAAGAGACAAACAGGACTCATATTCAGCACCTTACCTCTGGCAAGACGTCTTCTGAAGCCGAGAAGAAGTAAGTGTAGACAATGAGCTCAGTAGCTACGTCGGTGTACTTCTCCTGCAATGGCAAATGGGTCTTTCAGTATTTCAGTTTTTACAGAATAGCGTTCAATAAACAAGCTGTCAAGGCTGTGTCACTAGCAGCCAGGTATTACAGGCACCCCACTCTTCATTCAGAATATGTGGCAACATCAGCAGGAACATTGCCTCCATCATTCAATCAATATGGATATTTTTGAAAACGTAGTATTTCCTAACGTTCTTCTGTGGTGTTTGACATAAAAGTTTTATGACACTGGCATGCTTATGTGAGCGTTTTAAATCGTTTTTGCTTCCTCGTGTGGACGGAGAGATTTTCTAAAACACCGTTGGTGTGGACAGGGATTTCTTTGAAAATGCGTTTTCAGAAATATCCATATACGTGTGGACAAGGCCTTAGTGTTGTGGCAGCTCTGGTAAACTTTTATCCAGAGTGCCTTACAGTACTATGAGTCCATACATTTCTTATATGGTTGGCCCCAAACTAATATTTGTATGGTGGCCCCAGTGGCCAATACAATTTGTATCACTGTTGGTGAGATAGATGGTACCTACTTTGAGGGGAGACTCTCCGCCGACATAAACAAAAAGCACATCATGTCGTTTCATCATGTGCTCAAACATCTGCTTACTGGGAAGTGCCCGGACTGCTGGTCTAGATTGGGAATACATATTTTAAATTATTTATGATTAGCAATATTTAGAGTAAAACCTATCAGTTCAGATACAACTACAAAAGCAATATTTATATTTGAGGAGTTTATACAGCACAAGAATGATAGACTGAATAACAAACTGATGTAAGAAGTCCAACAATTCCAGTTTTTCCCAGGTTGAGGAGTGACTTGTGTGCTTGTGGCACCACCCAGTGGGGGATTCAACAACTTACAGTCCTTGACTCAAATCAGAGCCAGGCTTTTGATCAACTCCTCCGTCATGGGTCTAGTTTGATTTCCCTCAAGGAGGAGAAAATCTGTCAGCCTCAATTGATACAGTGGCTTAAACTAGAGAATCGGTGGCAGAAATTCAATAAGCTATTAAACACATATGGCCTGCATTCATGAGCATGTTTGCATGGTTCATATCAATATAGAGCTTATTCCTGTGAAATAAAGTAAGGTCTACTAAGTCATCAGTTTCATGTGATCTCTTATGGAATGATGAGTGAAATGCTTCATTAGGGAGAACCTGTGACTTACCCTGCCACCCGGTTGGCAAACTCTATGATATCATCTTTTGTCCTTGGCCCCTTGTAATTATAGGCGAGATCACCCTTTAACCTGAGAGAGAGAAAGAGAGAGACAGTCAGAAAAAGAGTGAAAGGCTGACAATTTCATCGCATTACCATTCAGTACCATTCAATGTTTTACACCATTCACTTTCTGAAGAGTGTTGACAGGGAGGATGAAACATTTGCGTGAAATAAGAATGAGATGAAGAGGAATTCTGCCCTTTAATTACTTTGTACTGCATTTTGTGACAATACATTTGCATCCAGGAAATTGGTTTGTCAGAAAAACGTAACTCTGTGATGAACAACTGCAAAAAAAACACGGCAGGAGTGGCAAAACTCAAAACAAAATATAAAATGCCAGAGTCATAGCAGGTACCGCTGCTCTTCGGCAAATTAAAAGTCAATGCCTAACTACTGAGCATGGCAGCAACAACCTGTTTCTCAAAAGAAGATGTTCTGATGGGACAGCTAATCCACCAGGAAAAGGTACTTCAATGCAAAGGGCAACTTTCCAATTTAAATGATCAAATCTTCAGGTGTGAAAACAAAGAACGGTCCCTAATAGAGTTCCATCCAAGCATACTGCTGAACTCAAGCCCCTACAACAAGCAGAATGCATTAAGGAGTGATTGCTAAGGTTTGCATCAGCCCACAGGACCTAATGAACTCAGGGGGGAACAGAACTCTAAATCAGTCTCCTTCTATCACCAAGGGAGGAATCCTGTGTTCTTTGATGGATGTTTCATCACTTGCTTGGTTTAATGCGATGAACCCTACCGTGATCCTGTGGCATTTTCCCCCAAACGAGCTTGATGAAACTAAACAGGGAGCCCATTATGACAGTCTGCAGATAAATGACTTTGTTTCTAATATATGGAGGAAACACTGCCATGTCTGATGGTCATTTCTCTCAAGTCACCATGAGTTCTGCCGTTGAGCAGCTGGTGTCTACCCAAATTCATTCATTTTATAAAGAAAATAAAAATGTCACTTGCACATCAGGAAACAATTTGTAATGAGGTACATAGGGAAAATCAGTTGAAAGAGTTCACAAATGGAAATAGACAACCACACAGTCTACACTTGCTAATCAATAGATTACAATTTAAATTCTAATGATTTTTGAATATACCCAACAAAAGTCATATAACGGGCCACAAATTCCAATAAAAGTTTTAGTGTGAAAGCTTAGATAGGCAACCACCATTCTGATTTTTAACACAGTTTATCAGCCATGTAATTCACAACTGACTGCATCCAGGAATGCCCAAATTTAATAAAATGTACTAAGTTCAAAATGATGTGAACAATAAAATGTAGTAAGTTCAAAATGATGTGAACAGTTTGTCATTTAGTCATGCAACACCTTCCCTCCTGACTCTAACAGTCCTCTAACAGCATCTCCACAGGTTAAACCTCAAGAGAAAATACACAACTGTGGGGGAAAGGATTGTGATACAAATGCATAATCAAACATTAAGTAGACACACTTGTCGAAGAGATGGGTGCTTACAAAATACAACTTGCATTTTAACCTTGTATACATGATACAAGATTCTTAGAGGAGACCTTGATGTTAGTAACAAGGGGAACAATAAAATGATCAACCTCTCTCAAAATGATCAGGGCCAATCACAAGGACCTCAGTTTTGTCAGGGTTAAGCTGGAGAAATTCAGGTTGTTAGGTTTGATGGAAAAATACAGCTGCGTGTCATCAGCATAACAATGATGAGAGGATAGGTCCAAGGATCGACCCCTGAGGGACTCCACATAGCAGAGGAGCGAAGGAGGACACATAATTGTTGATATAAACATTAAAATATCTGTTAGACAAGTAAGAGGAAAACCATGTAAGAGCAGTACCAGAAAAACCAACCCAATTGCAAAGCCTATCTCAATTCAAATGGCATGATCAATGGTGTCAAAGACAGCGGTTAAGTCAAGCAACACTGGATTGGACAATGGAATATTCACCTTTGTCTGCACGCATAAGAATATCGTTGGTCACTCTTAGCAGTGCAGTCTCAGTGCTCTGTTTATGGCGAAAGCCAGATTGAAATGTATCGAATATGTTGTGTCCTTCAACCAACTGAAGGAGTTGCTCAGCAACAACAATATCCTGTTTCAACAGGAAATACATCAAATTAAGGAAGCAAGATGCTCTCAAAATGCCGTTTCATTTTGACTTTAAAGTCACACTGAAATGAAAAATGATTCTAACTATCATACCATACACCTATTTTACAATTTATGCCAAAATTCAGTTTCATTGCAACTTTAAAGCAGCACTATGTAGTTTTGTTAGGAAAATAATAAGTTGTATTATTATTATTTTTAAATACTTAGAACTTATTTCAAATCTCATCGCGTATCTAAAAAAACTTTTTGAAACAAAGCAAACGGTCAAGCTTGAAAATGTCTTCTTGGTAAAATGTGGGATAGGATCACCACAGCCAGAGCTTCAAATGGTGTTTAGGGGATGCAGATTTCCCCTTAGGACACTCCATTTATTCAGTACTAAAGCAATGTCATAATCGTTTTTGGCATTTCAGAGGTTCAAATTTCCTTCCTTAAACTACCCAGAGCAGATTAACAGAAGTCTGTATGACAAAGCTAGAAATGACACTTACAGTTTTATTGTAGGGTAGCCACGAACACCAAACTCTGATGAAATTCCTGCAATATAGAAAACAAAAGAATTATCTAAGACACAAGTGTATCCTATGTTTGAGATTTACATGAATTGCCTTGACTCCAAATCTTGAGAGCTATCCTTCTCTGTTGTCACCTGCTTATGGGTTTTGAGTAACTTCTTAATTTTGGTCAGGGTGTTAAGTCACGCCCTGGAACTTTAATCTGGTTTCACATGATTTAACAAAGAAACAAGCTTGAAGTCAACTGGAGAACAAAAGGTGAACAGATCACTTGTAATGCAGACTTGGGGTACAGGCTTTAGGAAAACACTGTCCTCAACAGCCTGGTAGAATATGCTTGACAATATGTCACACAGTAAATCAATGGGTAAAAAGCTGAGTACCCATAGAATACTTCTGAAGTACTGTATACTTGAATGGCAAAGAAGGAACTCTAGTCAAAGTATAAATAAAAATATAAATGGCAATGACTTCTTTTTTTTCTTCATTCATGACGATGGCTTGATGATCTTGAAAGGTCAGCAAGCTAGCTAACTAGCTTATATCTAGATAGCTATAGGCTAATATGGCTAGTTTGAACTTGGAAGGTCAGCTAGGCTAACTAGCTAACCTTAATATGGCTAGATTGCATTTTTTCAGTTAGTAGCAAGAGCACTATAGTCTACTGGAAACCCCTATATGGCCTATATGAAACCCAGCAATGTTGTTTCCTATTAACTTTTATGATTAAAATGTCATCTATAGGCTTAGCAGATGAGATTAAGCTTGGTTACTAAGAGTTGCATGTTGGGCAATTTGAGTAATTAGTAGGGGTGGGACGATACATCGATCCAGATCGATATATCGATCTAATTATCAATGATCCAATAGGATCGATGCAACGTAAAAAGATTGATTCATATCGATACTCATCTTATTTTGAAAATCCCGTGGCAAGTCTAATTTCCGCCCAAGCGCAGCTCCGCCTCCGGCATTCAGAGTCAGGTTAGCGGGATGGCTAGCAGCCAAGAAAATGAGGGTGAGGATATTTGCTCCCCTAAAGGGAATAAATAAGCGGTCTGGACATACTTTGGATTTCCGAAGAAAGACGGGTCAACGGACAAATCGCATGCCGTATGCAAACTATGTAAATACGAGTTACGTTACTCAGGAAACACGACAAACCTCGCCATGCACCTAAAGAAAAGACAAGGCATTGATCCCCATGCCGCTAGCGTGTCAGAGGCCAGCTCAGAGTCAACAACACCAGTCTTGACAAGTTTCTTTCCGCAAAAACTGAACCACAACTCCAAAAG
>OMLI01032538.1:0-14616 GCA_900302605.1 Rondeletia loricata | reverse complement strand
AAAAGCTTGCGGCCGCTTCCAGGAGATTGACAGGAGGGTGTGTGAATATGTGACTGAAAAATGGTAGTTACCTAACGTAACTCCAGTTCTATGAGGGAGGCGGAGCCCCTTAGGGGCGGAGCCTCCCGACATAGAACGTAATGACGGTATGCCCATTACCAGAGCTGGCATGTCTGTTTCATTGCACTACTGTTTAATTGTACCGGTAATCTAGCCAGTTGTTTTTTTCACTATGATATTGAAAACATGCATTGTTTTATTCAATGTGTTTTATTATCATTATTTTCAAATAAAATGATTTTCTTTATACAAACAAGATTTGTTCTTCAAAAAAGTATTTTTCCAAAAATGAGTCTTGAAAAAAAGGGCTCGTCTTATATTCAGGGTCGTCTTCTATTCGGACCAATACGGTAGTTTTGCCCTTGTAGGTCAGGTTTTGATTGGTGGTTCTCGGAGGTCATAACAAACTAGACATTTATTATCCTGTCTTTCTCCCTCTGTCCTCTTTGTTCAATCCAGGTGGCTGCAGCCAGACTCATACGCAGACCCCCAGAAGACATCTCTGATCCTGAACAAAGATGACATACGCTGTGGATGGCCAACCACCGTTGTCGTACAGACCAAAGACCAGTATGGAGATGTGGTGCATGTTCCTAACATGAAGGTCAGGATGACTGCTTTAGCTTCTCTGCTGCTAAGTCTGAAGTGATAAATATTTAATAGAATTGAAGTGAAATAATTTTATTAGGCCCGTATAAGAGTCAAATCTCCATAGTAGTGTCATAGCTCATCAGTTTCGTCTACTTTATTCACCATTGTACCACTATCGCACATCTAACCTGTGTTCCTTCTCTGTGTCCAGGTGGAGGTGAAGGCTGTTCCTGTTTCACAGAAGAAATCCGTGCAGCCGGAGAATGTGAAGAAGCTGCAGCGGCTGCCTGGAAGCTCCTCCCCTCCCTCCTCTGGCACTGACTTAACCTTTGGAGGTCTGCCCATGCCCAAGCTGGAGGCTACCTACGAACCCATGATTGTCAAAGAGGCTCGATATATTGCTATCACCATGATGAAGGTCAGTGGGTTTGGGGAATTTGTTTTTATTGTGAACGACCTTCTGTTTGGAAAAGATGCAAGCTGAGTAAATGTGTCATTGAGGGAGCATCTGAATTGTCGCTCTTGTTGTAATTGTAAAATTGCACTAGATTTATGTAGGCCAGTGTTTTGGATGTTGTTACCTCAATGCTTCTGCTCCTTGTCTTTTTCTAGGCTTATGAAAACTACTCCTTTGAAGAGCTGCGCTTTGCTTCCCCCACCCCAAAGAGGTAAGAGAGGTAATGCAGAAATAAGACAGATTTTTCAGTGAGATACAATCTACTTATTGTTTTCCTCCCCCTCAGACCCAGTGAGAACATGCTGATTCGTGCCAACACTGATGGAACCTACAGTGCCAACTGGACTCCAGGAGCAGTAGGCCTCTATACCATCCATGTCACCATTGATGGCATTGAAATAGGCAAGTCAATGCAAACGAGTGTTACAACAGCCCTTCTGTTCTGTTCTGCTGAACCATTTCTTACACAGTGAATACAATAAATTCTCAATATCACCTTCTTTTACAACGTTGTATGTTAATATTGTTTTTCCTGTAGATGCTGGTTTGGAGGTGGAAGTGAAAGACCCTCCCAAAGGCATGATCCCGCCTGGCACTCAGATGGTCAAACCAAAGGCTGAGCCTCAGCCTAGCAAGGTGAGGCTTTACTTTGGCTAAACACACATGGGCAGGAACATGCACATGAACACACTCATAAAAACAGCATACACGCTTGCTATCGACCTTCCAGTATAACACAGCAGAGAATAAAAACAACTCGTCCTGCCTTGAACACCTGCCAACACCAGTTCATAGTCACAGCCATGATGTGCTCATTCACTGCTGGTATCTCAGCCCCATCTCATCCACCCAAGCTGCAGTGAGTGAAGTTGAGTGACGACTTTCTATTCAAAAACCCCAAGTGGTACCAATCAAAAAGACATTTCAAGTGTACTTTAAATGTGGTGAATGCATCAAACTGACATTAAACATGGTTCTGTGCTCGAGTTGTCATCTTTTTGTGAAGCTTTTGTCATTTGTGATGTTGTAACCTACAATGGGGAAACAAGCAACAACATGCGTGTTAAATCAGCACTGTGTATTTCCCTTCTGAATGTGTGTCCATGGTGTACCCTGCACCAGTAGAAATGTAGATGGGGAAAACAGGATTGAAACGGAGTTCATCCAGCTGTTACTGTTGAAAACAGAGCTCCTAATTTTTCCTCTTCTTTTGCTGTGTGTGTTTGTACACGGAAGCAGGCTGTGTGTGTGTGTGTTAATGCATGCAATCCCCCACTGTCAACGTGTCCTGCTTCCTCCTCCTCCTGCTGCACTTCTTGTCTTTTTTTCTTTCTTCCCCTCTGCTCCTGCAGCTCACTGTGTCCCTGTCTCCCTCTGCTTCTCTCAGGTCCGCAAATTTGTTTCCAAGGACAGCGCAGGCCTGCGTGTGCGTAGTCACCCCTCCCTGCAGAGTGAACAGATAGGCATAGTGCAAGTCAATGGCACCATCACTTTCATTGACGAGGTAATTGACTCTAGACCAGGCAGAATAAAGCTGTGTTTTTTTAAGTAGCCTAACCGGAGCACTATCCACTTTTACACCTAATTTCCTTGTTTCCTCTTCTTTCTCCCAGCGAGGGCAGAATCATGAGAATTGTAATCAGAAATAACATTTTTTGTGTAAATTAACAGTCTTAAGTAATTTTGAGTCTTCTTGGCTTATATGTATTATGTGCAATTACCTATCTCAATAATGATTGCTACTTCTCATCTAAGCTCACAGATTTGTTCCTTTTCTTTAATTTTGCTTCATACCCTTGCAAGACACTCTGAGGCTACAGGAAAGGCATGGATGCCTACACCTGAAACCCTAAGGACATGACACAAAGCATTTACTAAAGGATTTCCCCTCTAGTCTGTTCATTACCATTATCTGCTCTGACACTTGGCTCTGAGTGATGAGCACTGAATGTCAGTACGCAGTATTTTCACTCCCACCCTCTCAGTAACAGCAGTAGTGACATTTTCTGTCCATCTTCCCTGTGACCTGCTGTAACCCCAAGTTCCTGCCCTCTAAGTTGACTCCTGCAGCCTCAGAGGTGTTCTGTGTGAGGGCTCTGCCCCTCCTGTTTCCATAGTAACAGGAGGGCATGGCTGTGCTCTGCTCTGTTGCTTGTTTTCCCATAGATCCACAATGATGATGGTGTGTGGCTCAGGCTGAATGATGAAACAGTAAAGAAGTATGTTCCCAACATGAATGGGTACACTGAAGCCTGGTGCCTCTCTTTTAACCAGCACCTGGGCAGGAGCCTACTGGTCCCAGCCGATGTAAGTAGAAGGCCCGCTGAGCAGTCTGACTCAGTTGAATAGCAGAGGCTCCTGCGCTGCTCATTTGGGGAAAGCTGAGATCACCTCTCCTGTTTAACCCAGTGGGGAAAGACTAACAATGATGGTTTTCAAGCCCCCCCCTACAGTTTGGCACCCATTCCCCAAATGTCCTTAAAACATCATTAAAGTTTGGTAGAGGTTTGGGTTGTGTAGTTACCTTGACATGATGTAACTCCAAATATTGGCGAGATATCTTCAATAGTTGCTCCGTAGCTTCAAACTTGATAATCAAAAAAAAAATCCCCGTCTCCCCCATAGACTTGCATTGCACGGCGAAACAGGTCTCAAAGTCACACTTCTAACACACAAACGAACGCGAACATAGCGTATTCTGCCAATGTATAAAATAACAAAACCTGATTCCGCGTTTTTTCCGTCTGTTTACAATGATTGGTAAAGGTACTATTTTCTTCATCCCCTATTCAGCTGGCTTCAGGAGTGGGTGTGGACATTTGGACCAATCAGCAGGTCGTTTCTTACATGCGCAAACATACAAACACGGTGATTCGGTCCCAGAAGCAAACTACCGGATCATCTTCCTAATTCAAATAGTAAAATCAACACGAAGTTGACATTTTTATTTCCAAAAAACGCGGTAACAGGTTTTGTTCTTTTATACATTGGCAGAATCCGCTTAGTTCATGTTCGTTTGTGTGCTAGAAGTGTGACTTTGAGACCTGTTTCGCCATGCAATGCATGTGTATGGGGGAGAGGAAAAAAAAGTGGATTATCACGTTTGAAGCTACGGAGCAACTATTGGAGATATCTCGCCAGTATTTTGAGTTACATCATGTCAAGGTAACTACACAACCCAAACCTCGACCAAACTTTAATGATGCTTTAAAGCATGGAACATTTAGAACATCTTCAGAGTATTAGGACTACTGTAGGGGTGTTCTCTTGCATGGTGTCTATCTGAGCAACACTGAGTATGAAGCTTTCACTAACAGACTGTGTAAAGGAACTACAGCAGCAGGGAGCGTGCATGCATTAACTTATGTTTGAGGGTGGAACGTTTACCATAACATGACCATAATGTGTTTGGTTGGACACAACATGTAAACGCTCACATGCCTAGGTAGTACTTGTTCAACGCATTGAAGTGAACCCCAATGCAGGAATTGACGGAAAAGGGGAGATGTAGTAGATGAGCAATTTCAGCGTGTGGTTTAGTGGGTCCATTTGCACTGTTGAGTCCTCTTTTCCTCATCGCCGCTCACTCATAATTCACAAACACAGCAGACACAGCATGTGATAATAAGGGCTTCTCTCACATGTTGCTCCATGCCACAAAAACCACCAGAAGATGCAGCAGAAGCAAATCAGGAATTTGAGTCGGTATATTTTAAAACATGAACATTTGCTCCATGGCATTGCAGTAATAAGGGCAGTTGCTGAAAGATTACCAATAATATCAAGGTGGTTTTCTGTCATGAAGCAATCCACACAAAGCTTCAGTGGGAAATTATACCTCTACTGCTCCACAATTCCACCTTTGCATTGGGATACTTAAGGTTCTAAGAGGCTTCCATGTAAGGTCTGTCTGAACAGCATGACACGCTACATCATCCAAGTGGGGAATTTTTTTGGAAGTTTCTTCTTTGTCTTATATATAATTTTGTTTCTTTGAAGAAATTGTTTGATCATGATTGAATCGTGGATTAGGACATTATGACCCTAAAATGTCCAAAGTGAAGGACCCACTGACCTTCCAATCCTTTCTCTACCCCTGAAAATGGGTTTTGTATTTTTTCAATGCATTTGATCCTACTTCATGTAAAGTGTTCAAAGATTTGACAGGCTTTGTCAGTGTTCCCACTAGTTCCTCATGGTTCCTCACCATCCATGCCCCACAGTTTCACCAACAGGCCTGTCTGACACCAGTCAAATTCTGTCCCTGTTTTCTTCACTTTGTCAAATAACCTCTAATGGCGGAAATTCCTGAAGAAACAAGACAAAAATAGTTTTTCTTCCAAAAAAATACATCAGCGCTTTCCCCCCTCCTTTTCTCTCTCAATTGAGTCATCTACCGTTTCTTGACTGTCTCACAATCTGTTGCTCAGAATGTCTTTAATGCTAGCCAAGGCGTCAGGGATATCGGCTTTTTGTCGTGGACCCCCTTAACTATATTCCCACCACAGGTGAGTTGTATGAAGGAGAGATGTATATAGCTTGACTGCCCCATAGCTTTTCATCAGTCTATTATTTATATTTGTCCTCTTGAACCCCTTGTGATGTTGTAGACTTCCCAAAGAGTTACAGTCAGGCATAGGAGGTTGTACCACAGTTGCATGGTTGTTTGTTGTTTTGTTTCATTTTGACATCTGAACGGTGATGACGTTTCAGATATTACTGCTAGTCCCTTTAACTCCCCTAGAGGTTGTATTTGGGATTTGTAAATCCTTATTGCTACCTTGTCTTAAAAATAGCTGTCCAAGTGTGTATGTTGCATGGGGTGAAGAGACCAATGTCCAATCTGTTGCATGAGGTTTTGTTTGAAAGGGTTGACATGTACTGTACAGTCCTGTATCCCTGTGTATCATAGCATGCCTCCCTGTAAATTATATGGAAGAAGTAAACCTTCCACTGAATTTGAGCAGGTCCATTGTCTACTGGTCATTTACCTGTATCACTGCAATGCTGGATGGATGTGTTGAATTCTTATATTGTATCAATATTGCAGGTATTTTGACATGAAATTACATTGAAATAATACACTGTGTTGCTGATAGAGTATGCATTTTGAATATCTGGATTCTGGAAATGCCCCAAGAATGTAATTTGCCACTGGAAATAACTAGTTCAGTCTTTGAATGAGGCCTAATGTTCTTATTATATGAACAGTGGCTTTCCTCTATAATAACTCAGGACTTATCAACCCAACTTAGTCCTGGTCTGTTATAGTGTTGCGGTCTGTTGACATGTTTTCCTGTCTTTAATCCATGCCATTCCCTCTTGCAGGAGGCCAGGGGCCAATCGGAGGAGAACGTAAAGGAGGTGAGCAGCCGCCCCTCCCATGAGGCCCCCATGCAGGAGCAGAGCAGGGCAGGGCAGGGCGGCGGCCCGGGGCTTTATAAGGTAGTGAAGACCGGCCCCTCTGGTCACAACATCAGAAGCTGCCCAAACCTTAGGGGTATCCCCATTGGAATGTTAGTACTTGGGAACAAGGTCAAGGCCATAGGCGAGGTACGCACTCACCCCAAAGAAATGCAATGTGTTTTTTGTGGCTGCAGTTGAATAAATTTAGATCACTTAAAGTACCATAGTTCTTGTTGCTAGATTTTGCCCTTAATTTGCTAACAGGCAGAAATAAGTATTTCCTCTTTTTTATTTTTATTGATTTAATTAAGTTATTTTGAATGTAAAGAATGTAATTTCTCTTTCTAAGGGGAATACATTAGGTGCTTCTGGGCGTGGGTGTGTGTTCTGTATCTTTCCACTTGTTGAGGTTCTTTCTCTTTAATCAACTCCCCTGGCTACAGGATTTTTACATGCTTCCTTACTAATTTCAGTTTGTCTATAAATTCATTGCAGTTTCAAGGTGTCATATTCAGCTGCCTCAAGACTTCTCAATGGAAGTCTGATTCACATAATGCTGGAGCCATTTTGTGCCTTGACTGCATCTTTCTTGCACTCTTAACTCTTCTGTGAATAACTTGGTACTTTGAACTCTCTAAACTGTCTTTGACCTGGTACTGAATGGAGCCTCCCCTCTTTTGGACGTGACCTCTTATTGGCTGCTGTGGTGTGTCATGCTGTTCAATAATTTCCTCTCTGAGCCTGTACTGGAATGCCCTGTCTGGATCTGAGATGTGCAGCCTGCACACACTAACACCTACATCTGTGTCTGTTTGTCCAAAATGATAATATTTCAGGGAGTTAAGAAAAAACAACCCCATGCATTTACCTTTCAATAAGCTACCCCTTTTTAGAGTAAGTTTTTTTTCTTTCTTTTAGCTACATCAATTTTGTCCCGCGATGTCTGTTGATACAAAAAACAATTGATCTAATCAAATTCATGTGATCTACTGTTGTGGATTGTGTGTGTCAATCAGATGAAAATGGATGTGTTTGCATGGTAGTGATCTGCTGTAGTAGAGTGTGTGTTATGGTTCTGTACATTGTCTGTGTTATGATAATATGGATGGACTTGCGTGTATGAGGAAAATGTCTTAATGAGTTTTTTGATCGATGAGGACTAGACGGAGTGTGTGCGTGGTTGTGTTTATGTGCGTGTGAATGGTTTACTGTGTGTGAGTATGGATAAAATGAGCGTTGTTTGTGCATCAGGTGGTCAACTCAGAGGGAACCTGGGTGCAGCTGGATAAGAACAGCGTGGTGGAGTTCTGTGAGAGTGATGAAGGAGAGGCCTGGTCACTGGCCAGAGACCGTGGGGGAAACCAGTACCTTCGCCATGATGACGGTAAGGCATGGCTTGACCTCACTGCATAACACTGCACAGTAGCCAAAATTTTAGTCGTTAGGAAAAAAATTGCACCTCGAACTGTGATATATTGCAAGATAACATGATCTAATTTGCTCTTGTAGAACATGCCTTGCAGGAGCATGGGGCCCAGACCCCACCACCCAGCCCCTTTTCTGTGCAGGCCTTCAACAGAGCCACAGCTTCCAATGGAGCACAGGGCTTTGACTATGGCATCTCCAACAACAAAGGTGAGCTCAGCGTGGTGCTGATAGAGTAGGTTTTAAGAGATACATTTGATGTACTTATTCTTACTCGGCATATCACCTTTGCTTTTAACATCACATTTTTTTATGCTGTTCATTTATGTTTGAAAGAGTCCTGGGGCATTAGTGAAAGATTTTGAGTGCAGTCACTCTATTACTCTAGTCATGTTTATTTATATAGCCCTTTATCACAAGCATGTCTCAAAGGGCTTAACATACCATCATATACATGTCATATATATACTACATCACTATATACCATACTACATCATATATACATACTACATGTACAGTACATCATATACTACATCATATACATACTACATATACATCATATACTACATCATATACATCATATACTACTTAATTTACATCATATACCATCCTACACACAAACACACTCACGCCTGACATTCACCTGACCTATTAGCGATGTATATCTCACCTCTTACTTTTCTCTGCCCCTCTGTCTTGATTGTCTTTACTCGCAACATATCTGACTCCTTCCTGTGGTTTTGACTGGGACCTTTTCGTAACCAGTTGGATACATTCTCTGTATCTTAACTCTAAAACATTAGGCCTATGTTCAAGTAAGGCTACTCCGAACACTCGGTTACCTTGTAACCTTGGTTCTCTGAAGGAAACGGAGTGAGACACCGCTCTCTCAGCACTCTGGAATAGCATCTCCGATGCGATTGTCTTGAAGTCCTTATACAGGCCTATTAGGCAGAAAGGATTGGCCAGAACCTGGGGAGCCCCCTCCTCCCCCAGGGATATAAGACCCTGTGCTGGCCTCCTTTCCTTCACAATGATACAGCTCTTCAAGATGAACCAGCTTTGAGCGGCCCTCCAGAGTTGTGTCTCACTCCTTTTCCTTCAGAGTACCAAACAAGGTAACCGACCATTTGTTCAACACAACTCACTCTATAGCAGTTTTATAAACACCCTGAAAAGCCGACAATCCAGTAAGAAAGATGCTGCTTAGACTAGGGTTGGGTCAGTGTTAAAATTTTAAAGGCCCTATATGTAAGTTTTCGGCCGAAATTAACATTCATTTTGCGTTTTTTATTGCCAATGAGTGAATTCTCCATAACTAATGATAACTAATGAGACCAGCCTTGTCTCTCTCTGTTCAGCCGTTCAGTCTCTGTATGAGCAGGACTGTGGAGCTGGCGGGCCGACATTTCGTGGCAAATTTACCGGATGTGACGTTATGCGCGTTCCCGAGCCTGCCTCTCACACACACACACGAGCCAGGAGCACGTGTAAGAGACTGACTGCAGTTCCCCTAACGGCCACTGTCATACACTGTCAGTAGTACCAACTTACATATAGGGCCTTTAAACCGGTTTGATATATGGCCTAATACCGGCTTACACCGGTAATACTGACTTTGACCACTAGGGGGTGGACACAAGCTGCTCCTGAGTAACAGAATATATACTTATTTTCAGTATATCATGGCCTGTCGTTGGTTATGGATTAATTACTTGTCCTTACCTACAGTGACAGCGGTGTGTCCAATGGAATCCAATGGTGAACAGGGGCAATATGCCAGTGTTTGTATTGCACTCATGTTAACTCTCTATCTGAATGTCGGGCAGTTTCACACATCTCCGATAACTGAAAACTGTCAAGTTACTATTTAAGTTTCACTTTCATTTTCACAGCAGGAGGCTCCGTCGGATTGAGAGCAATGCTGCTGGTCTGTGCATTGCCAAATGACGTGTTGCAGAGAAATAATCTTCCACTCGTTGATGTATGATTACGTGAATCGTTGAATATATATAGACTCCGCTAGCAGCTGGGGTAATGTCACTTAGCGGACGGTAACATCCCAAGTTCAATGTTGGAGGAAAAAAGTTAACAATTAGCCTCCCGTTGTCAAGTCGATATCAGGTTTTGTCAGACGCTCCACACTGGACACAGCAGTTTTTGTTGAGGTCAGACTGTGCCCTTGTCCGTCTGGCAGGTAATGTCTGTCTCACACAAGCGGATGAGGAAAAAAGGCATGTGTGTGCGGTGTGTTTACAAGCAGCAGCTGAGTGAGCGCCCCAGCCTCTCCAGATTAGTGGAGAGGCTGTGGTGTGACAGAGAACATAGTGTGATGCGCACCTCTCCATTTAGATCAATTTCTAGACATTAACCAACTTTTTATTTTGTGACAGCCATGCTGATATTGTGGCGGTGCGCGACAGATGAGCTTATGTATGGGAAACACTGTCATAATGACAAATGCCGCTGCCATGCAGAAACCAAACCGGTGTAAGCTCTTACACCTTATCACACCGGTGAAACCGGAAACCAGCCCAGCCCTAGCTTAGACAGAGCTCGACCCCTAGCGGGAATCACAAAGCATACTAACAGCTGGTCACTTTGGCCCTCTCCTTATAAATGCGCAGTGCCCTCACTGGACATAAGGCATTGAGCCTTCGCTGCTCCTCAGAGACAAAGGGAGGAGGATGAAAGGCAGAGAGCTCAAAGGCCAAACAGCTATAATCCCTAGGCACCTTAGATATGAAGGTTGCATTAGGGCGCAATGAAACCTTGGCATCAGCCTGAGCAAACTGCATACAGGATGGGTGAACAGAGAGTATGTGTAATTCACTCATATGCTTAGCCAACACCAGAGCAAGCAGTAGAGCTGTCTTATACGAAAGTAATTTTAGCTGCATTTCCTGTAGCGGTTCAAAAGGAGCATCACACAGTGCCTCCAGCACTAGTGACAAATCCCAGGACGGGACTAATGGTCTGGCAGAGAGACCTAGACGGCGTGCCCCTTTCATGAAACGGCATGCTAAAGGGTGTGTCCCTGCTGTGATGTCATCAAAGCCTATGTGGTAAGCTGAAATAGCTGCCAGATAAACTTTTAAGGTTGAATAAGCCTTGCCTTGGTCAAGCAGCTTCTGTAGGAATGTAAGAATGGCTGCAATGGAGCACTGATGGGGAATGAGGTATCTCTTGAAACCAAGCATCAAATGCATTCCACTTAAGGTCATATACTGACCTAGTTAATGCAGCTCTGGCACTCTGAATTGTTGCAATGACACTAGGGGGAAGCCCCTCCATACTTAGTTTGGACCTTTTAGGAGCCCCACCCACAGGTTCCATACATCCGGCGGAGGGTGTCAGATTTCCCCCCAGGCCTGCAATAGAAGGTCCCTGTGGTGTGGGAGGCACCACGGGTCATTCAAAAGCCTAATTATATCTGAGAGCCATCCCCGCTGCCAACACGGGGCTATCAAAATCGGGGTAAGTCCCTCCTCTCTCACTCTCTCAAGCGTAGCTGGGATGAGATGAGTTGAGGTAAACGCACAGAGAAGGTCGTTCAGCCATGGGTGCGCGAGCATGTCCAGCCTGAGGGGTGCATCCTGTACCCTTATTGAGAAATACAGCGGACAGTACGCGTTTTCTTTGGATGCAAAGAGATTGACGGTGGCCCTGCTGCATCGCATCCATATCTTGTCTATCACATGAGGGTGAATCCTCCATTCCTCTAATTCCCTCTCAATAAGAGGTCCGGGCCCACATTTAAGTGGTGATTTCATGTGCACACTGCTCCACAACAAAATCATCTGTGCCAGTTGATGGCGGGAGCGTACACTCCCATGCCTGTTCATGTGTCAAACTACCGACACATTGTCTGTGCAAATCAACACATGATGGCCCTGCATGAGGGGAAGGAAGTGTCTTAGGGTTAGGAATACACACACACACACACCCTTTTCTGTTCTAGATTTAACTCCAGACTCATATATTTTCTTTTCACACATTGTTTGTGCACCACTCTTGTGGGCTCTGTGGGCTATGCCGGCACCGGAAAGACCTACGGCGTAGCTACAGCTACAGCTGTAGCTTTGACGCAGAAGTATAAATTACCCTTAAGCCGCTGCATATTCACAGATTATCCAATAGTAGCGTGGTGGGTAGAACTATCAAGTGAGTCTTGAAGAGCTAAATTGTGAAGGAAAGGAGGCCTAATAGGTGTGTATAAGGACTTCAAGCCAATTGCATTGGAGATGCTATTCCCATAGAGTGAGTTGTGTTGAACGAAGTTGACTGAAAGAGAACATTCCTAGTTTCTGGGCACAGATGTTTTAAGGTTTAACAAAGTTATTTCACTCTAGTGTAGAATGAGGAATTTCTTATTTCGTGCAAAATAAGAGGGAATTACAAATTACTTTGACCTCCACAACCTTAGCAGTGTAAGCTTTGATACTGTACATATGGTACAGTATGGATCAATCAATCCCTCTTAAGTCACAGGTGCCATCGGTTAGTCTCTGATCTCTCATCGCTTTATTTCTGCATGGTTCTTATTGTGTCTCCTGTTGTTGATGCCTAACATCACTGCAATGTCAGGCATATGTGTCTGTCTGTGTGCATGGGCCAGTCAGTGTGCTTCTGTCAAGTTGGACTCTAAGACTATTCGGGCTGCTCCAACCCAACACCGATAACTGGCCCTGAACACTTCTCTGTGACGTCACCCATTACCCCATGATTCCTTAGTTTACTCCCTTAGAAAACCACCACCCCCCTCCCTCAATATAACCTTACCCCAATTGCATTGTGGGAGATGACTGAATGATTGATCGATGGATAATCTAATGATTAATACTGAATGACTTGCACCCCCCTTTGGGAATCCTAAAACCATAGTGTAAGCTGTAGTTTTTCCCCTTCCTTTGTCTCCCATATTTGCAGGTGACCGGTTGAGTGCCATACTGAATTCCATTCAGTCTGGGCCCTTCCTCCCAGCAGCTCCCTCCGTATTTGAGCAAGCCGCCCAACCTCCCTCCTCCTCCCTTGTCCACAGCCCATTTGTGTTTGGACAATCCCCCTCCCAACTGTCTCAGCCGCAACCACAGCTTCCGAGTAAGTCTGTCCTTCTGTCTGACAGTGTCGGCGCTTGCTTGCACAGGTGTTGGTCCTTCTCCTCCCAACGTTTCCCTTATTTATCTAGTTTTCCTGACTTGTTCTCTATTCCTTTTATCTTATTTATTTTTTGGGGAGGGCAGGACTGATGTGTGACACATAACATTTCTGTTATGTTCTACACTGCAAAAATATCCTTATTAACAAGCCAATAAGTCTAGTATTGTGTCTTAGCATCTTGTTTCTAGAAAAGTAGGGATGCACCGATCCAATATTCAGTATTGGAATCGCAGCCGATCCAGTTGAATTTTGAGGTATCGGATACAGGTTGTTCAATCAACGTCTGATCCATTTATAAATGTATTCATTTAATTCCCCTCTTTGGTCCATTTATGCAAATTGACGTAAAAAAGTAAACAAGCGTTGTTCACCACTTAAGGCAGTGCGGCGCACTGTTTGAAAGCAGCTGGGTAGCAGTCATGTCTGCAGTCTGTTTGCAATGCAAGTGTTTGGAGAGATGGCAGCAGCAGAGCTAATTACAATACTATTAATTTAACCAGGCACTAGAAGAAACACCATTGGAAGGAGTACGAGTTCTCACAGATAGTAGCTCACAAGAAGTCTGCGCCCAGGCAGCAAACATTAGAAGATGCGCTGAATTTTTTTAATAAATTAACCCACGACAGCGAAAAAGCTAAAAATAAATGCATAAATTAAAAACAAACAAAACAAGAGAAGATTATTATTGAATGTATTGCACTGGATGACCAGCCACTCTTGATGGTGGACATTTTTTTTTGTTGCCATTTAAAGGATAAGTTCGCTATTTTGGACCTACATTGAACCTGACACATAGAGACCATAATTTCACTGATCGGTTCAGTATTGAGCTTGCTACAGCTTTCCTGCAGGCTCTCACTAGGCTACAATAGAAGCCAATTGGGCAATCGTAAATGCTTTGGAAAAACTCAGATAATGTGCTTTTCCGAGACTGGAAGCTCAGGGTGTATTCTTACCGCTCTCAGTATATAGTAGCCTACTTTGCTGCAGGTAAACAAACGCAGACTGCTCACCTAGATACAGTTTTGTAAACAGCCCTGAGCTTCCCGTCTCGGAAAAGCACATTTATCGTAGTTTTTCCAAAGCATTTACTATTGCCCAATTGACTTCTATTGTAGCCCAGTGAGAGCCTGCAGGAAAGCTGTAGCAAGCTCAATACTGAACCGATCAGTGAAATTATGGTCTCTGTGTCAGGTTCATCGTAGACAGTCCACAAATAGGGTCTAATGTCCAAAATAGCGAACTTATCCTTTAATGGAGCATTTCGAGTGACTCAGACACTGCCCTTTCGCTACTGTACAACAAGGTATGTGAACACCTCTTGGATTGCTTGAAAGATGTGACCGTATTGGTCTCACTCCAGACATTTGGAGTTCAGGGCCGGTATTCACAAAGAATCTTAAGGCTAAGAGTTGGTCCTAACGTGCCGATTTAGGAGTAACTCCTAAAAATAATGGCCGTGTCACTCCTAACGTTAGGAGTCCTAGGTTTTTGGGATAAAAGCTATTCACAAAGGG
>OMLI01032532.1:7059-20434 GCA_900302605.1 Rondeletia loricata | reverse complement strand
TTTTTCTCATTCAGATTCTCCATGTCTCATTCAGATTATTTTTCTCCTCAGTCAAATCCTCTCTGTTTTGTTCATATTTTGTTCATCTCTCTGTCTCTCCTTCTCTCTCACACTCACACACACACACACACACACACACACACACACACACACACACACACACACACACACACACACACACACACACACACACACACACACTCTATCTTGTGGTTGCTTGTGGAGCATCACTTAGCCAGCCAAGCAGAGCGGCAGCTTCATTATGATTGCTGCTGGCATATCAGGCCGCAATTATGAACGCCGGCTTATTCACTCTTTAATTGCCTCATTTAATTTGTTCACATTTGGTGCCGAACAATGTCAACCTGGTGCAGTTGAAAGCGATTTGCTCCAAGGACGTGTAACATACACGACCACAAGCCTGCTGTGGTATATGTGTGTGTGTGTGTGTGTGTGTGTGTGTGTGTGTGTGTGTAAACATGTGTGTCCTCAGATGCTATCCATGTCCACTGTGAAGAGACCAGTTAATGCCAACTTTATTCTAACAGAATATAGCGGAAAATAGCCTGACGTTTCAGCATTCTGTTTTCATCAGGGGCAAACAGAGTCCAGTCAATTCTTTGACCAGGTGTGACCAAGCATCTCTTACACAGGCTGTCTTAAGTCCTAAGATAGAGGCTATAAATGGTCAAAGAAATGACCGGAATCTGTTTGCCCCTGAATGATGAAATGTCGGGCTCTGCTCTAATTTTCTGCTCTATGCTGTTAGAATAAAATAGATTTATAATTATCTGTGTGCAGCCCTCCATCTATTCAACCTTGAACTGTTCCAAGGACACCAGCACCAGGACATTTTGAACAGTTGGATGTGACCATTTACAACCTCTGTCTTTGGACACACGCAGGTGTCGCCAATCACCTGGTCAAAGAAATGACTGGAATCTGTTTGCGCCTGATGAAAACAGAATGCTGAAACGTCGGGCTATTTTCTGCTATATGCTGTTAGAATTAAGTATTTCGCATTCGTCGTGACTCATTTACTTTATAGTGCCATCTAATGGACGTTTTGAGGTACTGCATTGTGTTTATTTCATGTATTGTCCTATTGGCTGAACCTAGTCATGTGACATGTCACTAGTCAGGAAATTGTTCACCAAAGAGAAGGTTAGGCAGGGCAATCCTCTCCAATCTGTTCGTTTAGTGCTTGTGACTAATTTAATCCCTTTTACTGTTTATTAATTGTTTCTCATAAGTATTTGTGACATTTTACATCAATCTTTTTTATTATTTGTCAACATCAACGCTGTGTAACATAAGCAGCTCGAGCTAGTTTAGACTAGCTCAGATGCTATCTCGTGCTTAATAGCTCGACTGAATAGGTTATTCAGTATATTTCATCTCATTTGAGTAATTTACATTGTACTGTATATACAGCCATTTTACACCTTAATTCTAAAATGCTTTATTTTATGGCTGTCGTTAATATGACTAGTGCATGTCATTAGTGTGTTTTTCTGTGACACATTGCTATTCTATTTGCATTATCTAAGCAAGCACATTGTGTGTTTTCTCGCAGTTTTACAAACTTATAAAGAAGAGATACAAACAAAGAAGTCAGTCTTTTCATTATTGTTAAGCTATCTGTCGAGCTGTGCTGCTGGGCAACGTGCAGCAGGGACAGAATAGCGTTATCTGTGTGCGGCCCTCCAGCTATTCAGTCTGTAACCTTTATTGATCCAGGAAAGGTTTTCCTGAGCATATTTGTACTTCTTCAGCACCGTCCTGCTTCTTGCTTATTCATTTACAGACATTCATTCCTGGGAGCTAAACAGCACAACCAAACTCTTCTACTGTTGGCCACTGAGCAGCTTGAGGTTAGGAATAAATTGCTAGAGCATTAATAACAGGCTTTTATATGAGGGCAGACTACGACAACTGCTAGAAATACTAGCCTATATAGCACCTCACAACAAGTGGATACAAGCAGGTTAAGTACCCAGACCTTCACGTTACTTCTCAATCTAGTTTATTCAGTGGTTTTAAGTAATTTTCTTTTGATATAGGCATGGCATTGCAGAGAGGTGACATTTATGGAAAATAATAATAAAATGGTATATGCCCCAAAACATACTAATAAAAACATTTGGTTGCTCATGGACTAACATCTTGAAATAGATATAAAAAGTCTCTTCTTTTCATTGTGGGTGGTGCGATACAACTTTGATGAGCCAATGAGCGCTCAGCTCAAGGTGTTTCCCATCATTCTTTGAATTGTGCAGTTGGTGGAGAGCAACTGCACAATTCGCGCAGTCGGGTCCGTGGAGCAAGTTGGACAAAGTTTCTAACCATCATGCAATGGACCAAGCAAGGCACTGGTTAAAACTGTGCAGGACTTGCTCATCTCAAACGTGCCTTTATAGTGCTGCGATGCATTTTTCTCGCAATGAATCTTGGGGCTTCCCATTCATTCTCGTTAGCAAAGTCACCATCCGATGTATCCTTGGTTGGATAGTATTGTCAGCGTTCTTTTGTTTTAGATATTTTGTCAAATATCTAACGGTAATTGCCCAGAATTTTTCCCGGCGGGGATTTGAACTGGCAGCCCTCCTGTCACTACCACAATCATCCTGTTATTTCTTTTTCTTTTTAGAGTATTTTTATTGAAAAATACAAACAGTCAAAATCATTTCTTGAAAAATATGACAGTACACAGAAGATAATATTATCTGTGTCAGTGTCTATACATGTTAGAAGTAGGCCTAAGCCTTTTTGGTTTGACATGACAATTAATTCTGGTGGTTGGCTGTTAATCAACTCACACGGGGGTATGTGCGAAAAAGAGAAATAAGTCTTAAAAGGTCATTGAGTTGTAGCATTTGTATACAGTGTGTGTACGGTAAATGTTACAGTGTAGTCTCAAATAAATTAATTACGCGATATTTTATCGCATCACAGTCGAACACCAAGCTTGGTTATAGATGCACTGGCAGTAAAAGAAACAACCTTACTATATTAATCCTTTGCCACCCTGCTTATGTGTGTGTGTGTGCATTTCTACCTGTGTATTTGTGTGTATGTCCATCATTCCACAATGTGTGTATGAGCGTGACACTCATTCCTCAGTGTGTGTGTGTGTGTGTGTGTGTGTGTGTGTCTCATTGTTAAGTCCGGTGGTTACGCCGGCCTCATTAAGATTGATGAGGAGCGCCCAATGTCATGGCTGTGTTAGCGGCCCACTGGCAAGCCAGGGAGAGAGCCGCCTCGCCGCCAAGCTCTCGGCTCTGCAACGCACCACATAATTATCTGGTTAAATGTCTAATGAACAGGCTAATTTATTCATTTATTCACCCAGGTTATTTTATTTGGGGGGAGGGATTGAAACATTTCACACCTGCCCTTTTCGAAGGGAGGGACAAACTGTTTTAGGTCCACCTTGTTAATCAGGACAGCCAGGAGATAAGGGGAACTATTTTGTTCTCTGATTTTAGCAGAATCATATAACTTAAGCATGAGATGATGACAGGCGTCCATTATTCTGCGGCTTATGTTTGACGTTAATAACCTCCCTTGTGATATTTGGGCCACAGCTGATCCATTTTAGCTTTTTAATGTGTCGAAAAAATGCCATTTATCATTTTGGTGAGTTTGTCTATCACACGGTTTTACTCCAACTTCAACATTGGGAAAAGGTCTCAAACATTTTTAGCTTAAATTAATTGTGGCTTTTGGGACTGGCCAACAGGTAGTCTTATCATTCTTATTAGCAGCACACTGATGTGGTTATCTCATTATACTGATACAAAATGCCCTCTGACTTGGTCCGGAGATAAGACTAGCGTGTGTGTGTGTGTGTGTGTGTGTGTGTGTGTGTGTGTGTGTGTGTGTGTGTGTGTGTGAGTGTGAGTGTGAGTGTGAGAGAGAGCATGTGTATGTGTTTAACCTTTCAATTCCCATGGTGCAAAGAGTGACCCCATCCATAATAGAAGTGCCACAGCCTTGTTGTGCATTTAAAGTAGGCTCTTGAATTTCAACTTTAAATACAGGGTTAAAATATTATTTGCCATTTCCAGATAAGAGCATATCAGGCCTGTATATAACTAAATATGGTCTCAAATACTGTAAATCACTTGAGGTGCACTTGATTCTTCTCATATCAAACATGAATATGCAAATGCTTTAGCATGTCTATATTGATACAAATTGTGTGGGGAAAACTAGACAAGAAAGGTTGGTGGGCTTGGAACTAACTCTTTCTCACCTGGAAATGCGCCTCAGAACAAAACTCTGTGGGCTAGATCACAAGAGGGTTTTGCTGTCTTAGTTAAATCCTTTTGTAATGCAGCAGTCTGGCTAATAAGCTTCACACACAGAGGATTGACTGAAACAGAAACTCCCAGCTTAGATGATTCGAGGAGACTTTTTTTACAAAGTGGGCCAGCGATGTGCAGTGAATTCCTCATGAGCGACGTGGCGGCTTCCTGTGGGGAGAGGAAGTGAGAGTGGAATACTGATATACCAGCACCCAGAACCTCCTCATTAGGAAACACCATATGGTGTTGCCACACGAATGCCTATAAGCCAGTGGGCTGAAGCCTGCGATTTTGGGACTCGCCGACTTGGGAACCACAATGGCGTGGTTTCTCCATAAATGAGATTCTTCTTCGCTTTCCCTGTTTCATATGGATATGTATTTTTTATTCATGAGATTGTTTTTGCATTTCTGCTTTATTGATAAGTTAGACAGTAGAGAGAGACAGGAGATGACATGTGGCAAGGGTCCCAGGCCAGATTTGAACCTAAGATGTTCCGGTTACATGGTATGTGCATTAGCCAACGGAGCCATCAGGATGTCCCTGTTTCATATTTTTTATCTAGTCCTTGTCTTCTCTTTTTGTTTTTCAGCCAGCGTTCACATCCCTTTCAGCATCATCATTCAGTTCATAAATTGTATTTTAAATTGGAAATATTTTGCCATAAAAACATCTTACATCCTATCTAAAGAAATGATTATGAATGAAGGCTCTGTCATTGTTATGTATTTACATTTGAACTGAGTGATTTGAAACTGAACTGATACCAACTTTGATTTCATTAGACAGCCAGATGGGAGTCAGTTATACTTCGTCCCAGCCAAAACATCTGTTAGTGTTATTTTGGAGGACAATGAACTGTATGGAGAAAGTACAAGCCTGGGTTATCCCTGTTTAGCCCTGCAGCAGAAAAGCTAATGGGCCACCTTGTCTACGTGGCATTTCTCAATACCCACAGCACCAAGTCCTCCGCCAGGAATAAGTCAGCCAGGTTAACCTTCAGCAAAGGATTAATGGAGTGTGTGTTTGTTTGCCACTGTGCGGTGTGTACGAATGTATGTGTTTTAGTGTGCGCAGTGCATTGTATTGTATGTTTCTGTGTTCTTGTGCATGTTTCTGTAGGTTTCTGAGTATGTAGTGTGTATTTGTGAGGTTGAGTCTGTGTTTCTGTTTCTGTCTGATCTACACAGGGAATGTGACTCAGCCCGGCTGCGAGGTTGAAAGGGAATTCTTAACACAATTCATGCCCTTCAGCTGTTTTTCCCCCCGGACAGAGATGGGAGAAAAATCATAATATGGTGGGCATTATGTCTACATATCTCTTCTTTTCATGATCCAGCCCAGTGGCTGTCAACCCTGCAACAACTCACCCATCTTCGGATAGATAATGAGCCTGTATGGGGGGGAAAAGCCAATCTGTTTCAGTTGCTGTTTGTCTGATTGCAGAGGACACTGCATCCATCTTAGCTGACCAGTATTGCAGTAGGCTTTTGATGATGATGGCTTCTGGTGGAGCCTTTGTGTTTCGTTTTGTAAGATGAAGGGAACATTAGAAGTTCTGGAGATCAAAAGCTCATCAAATGCCTTTGGAGAGCACTGGAAACCCAGTAGTGCTCAGCCTCAGAAAAAGAGCTTCCATGTTGTCCCTTAATGGTTGTGATGGATCCTACGGAAATGGAGTACAATGTACAGCACAATAATAATAAACCTAGATATACAAGTGTACACTCAAAACGTCATCTCATGGCTAGAATGTATTACTGACAATATTCAATGTACTTCCTCAACGCAGGGAAACAAAGAGGAGTGTATCCGCTTAGAGAAGTGTTCCTGGTGGGTTGCCTTGGACCTGTTTCTTGTATTTTCAGAGTCGCTAAAAGAAAGGGAGCGGTGATGCGGTGTTGATGCCAACGGAGCAGATTGGCATGACCGCCCGTTGGACTTTCCAGGTGCCAGGCGTTGTGATGTATCGTGGGAGGTATAGGGAGTGGGAAGCCCAAGATCTAAACTCCCGGTGTGCTCGCTCACTCTCTCTCTCTCTCTCTCTCTCTCTCTCTCTCTCTCTCTGTCTACCTGTGTCTCTCTCTCACAGTGGAATAGTAATGTTTTGGAAGGTACAGTTTGCATAGGCGTGGGAGGGCAACCAACTGGCCACGTCTAGCTCCTTGTCTGTCGTGGTTGTTTACCATACTCAACAATAGCATCACAGTTCAGAACATTACAGCATCCATTTTTTTTCATTTTCTTAGTTTGGTTGTTTATTGATTACAATCTGTTGCATGTGATGTAGTCATATCAGTACAGTTGGCACAAACATGTAGGTGGTTGGCATATGCTATATTATTGTTGTGTATTATTGATATATTTTTCCAGTGCATCTGGCTTCAACAACTCTCACAGAAGAAGCAAAGACGCCTGTCTAACCAGTTTTGTAACTTGCTGACCTGTGTACTAAGTACTTCACTGTGCTGCACAGTTTATTTAGAATAGACTAGATTCAACGTTTAACTAAAATCTGGTTGTTGCAGCAGCAGCAGCAGCAATCAGCTGTTATTGGTTGGCGTCCGTATAACCTGGCATTTTGTCGTACTCCATATCTGCAGCACTGAAATGAGTAGTACTGTCCTCTAATAAATGGATGGCTTTTTTGAGGTGTCCTTTCATAATGCCAGAGCGGTCTTTGCAGCCTCGCCTCAGGACAAGTCCAATCCCGCAGCCATTTCCCCCCTGAGGCCCGGCTGGTGTGATGTGTATACGCTCCTGAGGATTATGCATGCTCCATCATGCAGGGAGTTTTTATGACACTCATCGATCCTCCACCACCCTCTGCCTCACCCAGGGAGAATAGACTTGAGTTGAGAATTGATTCTGGTCATTATTGGTCCCAATCCCCTCCCTGCACCCGCAGTCACGGACCTGTAGAAAGGTCAGAGAAATTACCTCCCCTGTCTGTCTGTCAAAGGGATTTTGCCATTTGTGCTGGTATTCATGAATTTGAGAATCCGATGAATTTTGCTGCCCGATCTTTTTGCTCAGTGCGTGATGTGTTTTTTTCCGTCGAGCACACCCATCGGGGCCCATTTGCATTCCCGTTTGGCCGGGGCACCCGCTGTGCCGGTGTTGCTTTGAACATGCTCCCAGATGCACTTATTCCAGCGCAGTGGTTCATTTGAGAAACTTAGTTAATTAGTGTGCCTGTGTGTGAGTGGGACTATGTTATGTGTTTTAATGCTCCTTTGTGTGTGCACCACATATGCATGCATGTGTACGCGCATGATTGTGAATATGTTTCTAGCGTGTGTGTGTGTGTGTGTGTGTGTATGTGCAGGTGGTGTTGCGAGGCGCTCTGAGCCATCTTCAGCTTTGTGAATGGATTCATGGGAGAACGGTGTTCCTGTGCCATCAAGCATCAAAGGAAAAATGATTCATTATTCAACAGCCACTCGTAGCCCGCTTGCTCTCTGCTGCTTCTATGAACTTTATCAATATTTTAACATGCATATATACATATACACAGTCATTATGCATGTATTCTTTTATGTTGATTGATAGGTTGATTTACCGATGCCACGTTTTTTGGGTGACATCTTTGGTGCTAAGTAGTCATTTCTAATGTGTTTCTCCTTGGATTTTCTGTTGGTGAAGTTTGAGTTTCTGTAGGTGTCGCTCTTTTCTTTATCTGTTCAGTCATGGTGGCTATCACTGCTCATGCTAACTACCCAGTTATTCTTCTATTTATTACAAACAAACCACTGTTGCTGCTTCCTGTGCGCCACAGGACCTACCCAACACCGGGTGTTTACTACAGCAAATGTAAAAGCTTTCATGAACTGGCTGTAGGTTGAATCACTATTGTGTTACATCAATTACTGATTATTAATTTAATGTCAAAAGTGATCAGTGTGTTTCACAGTCACATAGGAATGGCTGGGTTTTCAAATACAGCTGACTTTGACTTGGTTTAGAAGTGTCTCATTCCAGAGTGAATTACTCTCCAAGCAGGCTGAACAAGATTCTGCTCTGGAGCAAAGTGTGTGTTTAAAGGCATGTTCTGAGGTTTTACTGTGTCCTAATGTGTAAAGGCATTCTTGGGAGAATATTACTGTCTTTTGTCTCTGTTTATCTGTCACTCTAATTAAAGGATTATATTGTTCACACACTTACAGACACACACTATTTTGTCCAGGGCTGAACACTCACAAGCATTCCTCACATACAAAACTTGGGGGATCCAGTTTTCCTATCCATATTTACCAGGGGCTTTCCAAAGGCCAGCACCATGCTTTTTATGCCTCCATAAACCCTTCACCATCTCCTGCTAAGTTTTGGTGAAGAGAACATTGGCGTGCATGTGTGTGTGCACTGATGCGGGTTATGATTGCGTCCGTAGGAGTTGGCTCAGATCAATAGGTGGCGGACGGGGCAGTCATCGATCAGCGCAGCGCACGGAGGCTAATTTATGCCCGTGCTCCAGCGATCCCTCCGCACCGAGGCACCGGGGCGTGAAATTCAAATTATTATTACAGCCAGGCAATTTCATTATCTAGGGGAAGGATGTGCCGCGCTGGCTCCTATTGGCTGCCTTCCTTGTGTAAGGGGAGAGAGGAAAGGGAAAAGAGGAGTGGGAGCCAAGGCTAGCCCTCTGCGGCCATGGCAGTGGGGCGGCGGTGGGGGGGGAGGGATTATTACCCCAGTTTATCATGGTGGACTCACCAGCCATTTTGTGGCTGGTGAGAGCGCTATGGTTTAACAGGGCAATATTGCGCACTGCTTTTGTAACACATGGAACACATAATGGGAAAAGGAAGTGTTTGTGCAGTGAAATGTGCAAATGGTAAGGGTTAGGGTTCTTAAATGTCATGTACAGAGGATAAGAGTGGCTGCCTTTTAGAGGCAAAAAAAAATTCATGTGCGCACGATATATAAAACATACTCAAGTTGGATGCGACCCGTGCAATATTATGCTTTCTCGTTACCTCTAATTAGAGAAATCCCCACATATAAAACGTGTGCAAGTAATAAGTGCAGTGCAACTGTGCCAATCCCTTTTCTGAAACATGGTATTCGTCTTCATAACTCATCCCCAAACTTACATAAAACTTGATTAACAAACCTCTATGCCTTATGTCTCATCACAGACCTGACTCAACTAAGCTAAATACACTGAATCAAAGCAAACACTTTAAAAGCCGTACACGTTTTTATTAAACTGTGGGCACGTGTTAATCAATTTGCACAAATTATGTAGTTGTAGCTGAAACACACTTTTGTAGTTATCAAAAAGTAATGAATTTAGATCATCAAATTGCATGTCCTTTGATTTTCACCATTAATTAGTGATAGCAGATCAGCGTTATCACCAACACATATATACACACACACACACACATACAAACACACCATAGAAACACTGTTCTTCTCGTGCTCCGGTCACATCACATGACATTTTGTTTACCAATCACTAAGTGGCATGACCTTTTCTTTTTGTGGCGTTAGCTCTGTTAAGTGGCACCTGGGGAGAGCTAGCTGGCTGTGTTGGCCCGTAACACATTACAGCGCTATTATAACTTTTCTCAATGACGAGTAGTGTAATAAAATACTATTCCAGTTTCAGTAACCAATCAAAAAATTAATTTTGACATCACTGCCGCTAAACATCAGAGTGGAGCTGAATTATCCATAAACTATGATTATCCCCCTGATTAGATGAAAGTTGACTTTCTCTGGGTGGAATTATTCCCACTACTTTGATTTTATCCAACAAGAACATCAGACATCAACACTGATTGGGATCAACAGAGTTATCCTTATTTTAGAAGGGAAGAGAGGATGCAACCTTTAATGTTGGGGATGTTACGGAAAAGCAATATAACAAGTGACACTGTCACAATGCATCTGTAGCCCTGGAGGATTTACCTCTATCAAACAGTGTGGGCAGGTCAGTGGATGGGAATGTGGCATCTCTCCCTCATCTCGCTCCTTCCAATCTGTCTTTTACCCACGTATTTTATCGGCTTTTTCGTTCACCCGCCGCTTTGATTTGATTTAATTTGACGCTGTACATACTGGATCTGCTTCCACGAGCAAAGGGCGAATAAGTGAGGAGAAGCAGGGGGAACGCAAGTGGAAGAGACAGGGAAACTGAGGGGGTGGAGGGAAGAGGGAGAGACCGGGGAATCCTTAAGAAACCCAGTGTTTAGTCAGTAACGGACAGCCGGGTTGTTCGACGCGTGAACAGAGAGGTTAGTTCTCTGGCCTTGAGTCACAATTAATTAGTTCCTGCGAAGGGCGTCTCGATTGCTCTGCATCCACAGTATATGTGTTAAAAAAAGAAAGTAAAAGAAATGGAGACAGAGAGAGAGAGAAAGCACCAGAGAGAAATAGACAGATAAACAGGATTTAGAAGTTGCTGATAGATGCATATGGGTAATGGTCGAGGGCTGAGGGTCATGGCGGTGTTGTTGCCTGCCTATTCCCCTTTGTAGCTGTAGAAAGAAAATCAATCTCTTTTGTTGAATTTCTTCAATTGGCAGATAAACATGCTCTACAGGCTGCTCTCCAAAGTAACACTGCGCTTCAAAAAGAGCTTGTTTTTGTCTTCGCCTCAAACTGATTTCAGGGTTAGATCTGTCGGTGGATGTGCCAAAAGGTTGCGTCCTCTGACACCGACCTGAAACACGTCTGGAATGCCTACACAGTACAGGCTGGAATTCAGCTTATCTCTTAAGTGATGTGCCTTCCTTTGAGGCCGTTTAAGTCTTTGGCAAGATAAAACAAAATCAAGCACGTAGCATGCTCGACTATTTTCATTTGCATTCTCTTCAAGCACTCCAGTGTGTGTGTGTGTGTGTGTGTGTGTGTGTTTGATGTACTTATTACTCACTGATGTACTACATGCCTCCACCTCACAGTTTTATGATGCTAGTTGTGTGGAGAGCCTCCGGGGTTATCGGACCACAACCGTCGGGTTTTAGCATCAGTGCGAGGAAAGAGAGGAGTCATTCGGTGGTCTGGGTCAGAGGTTTGACTCCTCCTCGCTTCATTTTCATCTTCCTCCCACCCTATATTGACTTAATCAGAATCAATCGCCTCTGGCATTATAGTCTACGGGAGCAAACGGTGTGGCTGATGAAAACCCACCCAGATACTAACGACCTCTAGTGTGTGTAGATGCTGGTGCGCACACATACTCACATACATTATGTTCATGTGCATCACTTACGCAGGAGACGCACTCACACAGGAAAGTAGTGGAGGGTAATACCCATTCTTAACAGGGTGGGGAAGCCTCTGAAACGGCATTTAGACCACGGGACACTAAAAATCTCCATTGAAACCCAGCAAAATTATTTTTTTGGTGGGTTAGGAGCAACTTAAAGGAAGGAATAGTTAATTATCTACTCACTCCCATGTCAGTCGAAACTCCATTGAAGTTCCAAACACACAGCGAGTTAGCCCTTGTAGATCCATCTCAGTTTTCTCCCAAACTATTGAAGTTAACAGAGCCATCTTTTTACAGCTCCAAGAAAAGCATCAAATGTTCATCAAAGTTCAGCTCGTGCATAATAATCCAGGTGTTTTGTATCCAAACAATTGCACAGTGGATCCAAAAGTCCATTATTTACCTCATTATTTCCGATATTTTCCTCTCTGACAATGCTTTTCTCTACAGTGTACCAACCTGTAGAGATCAAACCTTTCTTTTGATAGTCAAGTGACTAATGTCGTACAATCATGCTTCCTCCAACTTAGGGTCATTTCCTAAATTAAGCCCTTTTTAACCACTGCAGATGTTGAAAAAGTCATCCGTGCTTTTATTTCATCTCGTCTGGACTACTGTAATTCTCTATTCAGAGCTGAGCCAGAAGACAATCGCCCGCCTCTCAATTAATTCAGCATGCCGCTGCTAGGCTTTTGACTAATTCCAGGAGATGGGAACATATTTCACCCATCCTCGCCTCTCTTCATTGGTTGCCTGTGAGTTTTAGAATCGATTTTAAGATTTTGCTGATAACGTTTAAGGCTTTACAGGGTCAGGCTCCTAGCTAGATTTGAGATATGCTGGTCCCTTATGAGTCACAACGCAGCCTGAGATCCTCAGGCGGGGGTCTCCTGGTCGCTCCCACTACCCGTCTCATTACCAAGGGTGACCTTATTGATTTATTCTTTTATCTACACCTTTTTACCTGTGTTTTATCTTTGTTTTATTGTTTTATTTGTTCTAACTATAATTTTATTCTATATTTTTGCTTTGCTTATCCCTTGTTGTGTTTTTATTGTAATCGTTATCCTTCTTGTCTCTTAGTTTTATGTAAAGCACTTTGTAACTTGTTTAGAAACGTGCCATATAAATAAAGTTATTATTATTATTATTAACAGTGACCCTACAGTAACAAGCAGAGTCTTCCACCAAAGTGCTGTAGGGTGACCAGAGCAGTCAGTGAGGAAAATATAGGAAATAATGAGGTAAAGGCAGGGTGACCCGCCCCACCTATTCAATGGTAGAGGAAACTGGGATAGATTACTGAATTTAAATGAAGAATGAATTCACAAAAAACAGAATTGAACAATTTAGTGAATGAATAAAATGTGCAAAGATATATAAAAGTAAATGTCATGTCATGAGGATAGGGTCTTTTAAGGAGAAAAACTTATACATGAATTATTTTATGAAAGAAAAAAACAAATAATATATATATGTATGTATATATGGTTGTTTGCCTCATGATGGTCAGTGAATGGAGGTCATATGGAGGTCATAGTATAGCCACCTTTTAATTTAACACTACATCACTGCCCACACACACATGTAGGAATGGCTACAATTATTTAAAAATACCTTTTGAATTCTCGAAACACAAGGAGAGCTTGATTCATCTTTTCTTACCAGTGATGTTTGGACTTCTGAGACTCCAGACTCCATGTGTTTTGCCCAGTGTATAATGGTTGCTTCATTTCCCAACAGCAACAAACAGGCATTTTAAAGGGTCAACCAATTACACAGACACACGGACACACAGACACACACACACACACACACACACACACACACACACACACACACA
>OMLI01032529.1:0-12454 GCA_900302605.1 Rondeletia loricata | reverse complement strand
ACCCCACCCTCACCCCACACCCTTCCCACACATATTTTATTGGTTTAGCTGTGATAAGCCTCTACCAGGCCAGTGTATGTCTGGTTAGAATCGGGGGTTATTTCAAGGTCTGAATCATCAAACAAGAGCATCTGATTCCTGTTAACTAAATCCCAGAGGAGGATGGCCTCTAGTGCAACATACTGTATATCAATACATGTAGTCTTATATGTTTGATTCACACCTACAACCTGCTAAAGATGCCGCTGCATGCACAAAACAATGTGAGATACTGAAGACTGAGGTTTGGCTTTGACTTTGAGGTATTAACACCACAGATATATCGCCTACTTTACATTCAGTTTTACTGACAGTGCACCAGGAAAGGATTAGTCCACAGTGCTACTGGGATACATGTAATAAAACATCAAAGCGATGCAGTAATTGGAAGGAGCTCTAAAGTCGTAGCATTTTCAGTGAGTTCATCTTTACTTTCAAATCAAAATGCCTTCTATTTATTTGTAGCTTTTATTTAATATAACCTTTCTATAATACAGGTTAGTCTGATTGAGATCCAAAATCTTTTTAACAAGAATGACATGACAATACAGCAGGCATTTAAAATGAGCTTGTATAACTATGAATTGAAGTCCTGTCTAGTACAGGACTTCAATTACTTTAATTAAGGTCAATAGGTCTACTGAATTGTACTGTATACATATCTGTTTCTTTCTCACACTCCCTGGGCGAGCCAAACTTTTTCCCCAAATTTTAGAAGTCTATTAAGAGCAATGCCAATTTATTAAGTTAATTGTCCATGTCTACGGATGTCTACCGTTTTTCTATCATCTTCAAATGTGACTTCATAAGCATGAAACCAATGTTTGGAAGAAGTGGTCACAGAGAGGTCTACTGGTATTGATATTCACGTGAGCATGTATGTCAAACCAAAATGTATCCACACAACTTAGAGACATTTTGAGTTAATGGAACTCAAAATGTATATTTTTGAGGTTTCCTTTTTGAACAAATATTTATATTAAAATATATTTATTGTGCTCTCAGTGTTTTTTGAAGCAAATTCTGAGGATTGCAATTGTTCAAGTTGCTGTCATTTACAAAATTGGAAACTGCCATTTTTGCTGAGATCTATGCAGAAAAATGAAATGATTGGTCAAAATTGCAAGCCAGTGGGATATTTGGGGGGAGTTGTTGATTGAGGGAAAACATTTAGTGATCACGTGATTGTAAATTCCAACATGAAGGCATTTTTTTGGTGTAACGTTAGTCCATATGTTAATAGGCTCCATGCTGAGCAGTGAGGGTTATTAGCTTAGCTGTTGTCCTGGCCGGTCTGAGAGGTTTCCCAAGGTCGACAGCAGCAGCCCACTCTGCCTCTTCAAACTGTCAGCCACACCACAGGTGTTGATTTATACCATTAATAATTCAAAAAGTTGCTCGCTCTCTTCTCTGTTGGCCAGATGCCTCTCTGCACTGCCAGAGCGTGTCAGCTGCAGACTACACTGGGCATGTCACAGATGCAGAAATAAGACATAAATATTTTAGAAAATACACACCAAAACAGCCAATGGAATGGGCTGCACATCTGAGAGGGCTGCCATCTTTTAGTGGCCATCTTCTCTTGTTTTCTAAAGGTGGGAGAGAGATGTTAGAGATGTGCCATCCAGAGAGGAAAGCCACGTATCTCCCCTGTTCCTCTGATTGCTGGTCTCTAATGAGCGTGGAGGATGGTGAATCTTTTCAGAGCAAATTGTTGAAGACATCTGGCCAGGCTTTCTCTCTGATGCAGCTGAAATGTCCCTCTAGATGGCGTTGGCATGGCAACCTCTAACTGCTATTCAGCAGCGTTGTGGTTTGAAAGGTTTAGGGTCCGTAGTTGAAAATCCATTTGGGCCTCTAGCAGAGCGCTCTGCACTCCGCTCTCCAGGCTTGAGGTGCAATAAATTCTCCCTTGCCCGAGGAAAAATACATTCTCTTTATGAATTGATGGCACTCATGGAACCAACATGCCTTTGTTGTTTGCCTTTGTTACAAGGGGCGTATTAGTGGTAACACAATGGAGTTGTTTGGCAATGGTAGTGTCTTGAAAATCCTTGCCCTAATAACAAAGTTAATACACATTTTGTCACGTATATACTATCTGCATTACTTACTTTTTTCTATTCACATAGCTGAATGTTGCTAAAATCCAAATACAGAAAATTGCAATGAATTGTACACTACTCTGCAATACTACGCCCATCTGCCATTAGTGCAGAAGAAGAACCAACTGATGGGGGGGGGGGTCCATCCCCACAGTTAGCTCCCACTACAACACTTAATGACCCCTGTACTTCAGTTGAGATGAGACACTCCATCCACAGAATTATCTGAAGGGCGTTGTGTTTGAGAAAATTATCTCATCCTCAGAACCAAAATTGCAGGGAACTTATCATTACAATTAGCATAGTTTGGTCCTTTGCGCATTTTAAGTAGGCAAACCAGATAACAGGCCCTGCAGTATTCTGATCCATGCATTCAACTCACACATACGATTCATTAGGTTTTCTGCATCTGATAAAACAATGGGTGTCATCGTTACTGCACTGAGCAGAGGTGCTCAATAATATTGCCATGGAAGTTATCTGTCATGCTGAACCTGACCATGAAGTACCTTCGCTTTTGCAGAAAATAAATCTCAATGTACTTAGATACACAGGGCAGTTTTAGGAATAACTATTTTGAGCCCCTTTTTGTCACCCTGGGAAAAATGGTTCACTTACAGCACCACTAATCACTGACCTGTTCAAATCTGGAGGCTATAATGATTATTTAACACCGGATCAATATGTAGAAAGGACTGCCTCATAAAGAGATTTAATGTGTCTTGAAAAGCAAGGAGCTACTTACTAAGCGTTACACAGATCTTATATATTATCTGTGGCACACTGAAACGTGCAGAAAATCATCTCATTTGTTAATGTTTTAGGTGTGTGGATGATGAGCCATTTCACTTTTAAAACCAGCTCAAGACCTTTAAGACAAAGCCTGGCTATAATTCTTACTCAATCCGGAGAACAACAACAATAAATCAAGCCTGTTTTACACATATGTTAAATTTCAGATGTCCTAATGAACTGACATGTGTTGTAAGGGCAGAATATTATGACTTTTCCTCAACTAAAACATCCTGAGGTTTCTCTCAAATCCAAATGGTTTATTGACAGTGATTGCATGTTATTTTTCTGCCTGTTATTTTATTCATATTTCTCAGACTGGTTGCTTATGGATAATTGAATAGTATAGGAATAGGAATTTGGAGACAAATACAAATATCAGAACCAAAAACAATCAGGTCTCCTGCTCATCTCTAGTCCTAATGCCATAATGCCAATACACTGTTTTCCAGATAGGCAATAATATGTTCTCCTTTGGCAATTTTATGTTTTATCTTTTTTATTTTCTGTCCTGGTGTTTGAATGTAGCTTCTAGAAACATGTCTGCTCTCCCTCATTTGTCCACTCAAATTTATGATGATTAATCCCTCAGCATTCAACCTTGACAGGAGTTATTCACAGCTAAAGAGTTACAAATGTGGTGAAGGCATGTGCATCGCTGGCTCATGTGACCATCAATTGCATTTTCCTCTGACCTAATAGCCTTACATTTCTCCAAATTCAATCCAAATGCCGTTTGCTGCCAAATGACGTCCATTGTCTTGCCACTGTGCACAGACATAAAGATTGGCTCAAGATTCTGCTCATTATCCTGTCTCTGTCTCTGTCTGTCTCTATCTTTGTCTCTGGCTCTGTCTCTGGCTATGTCTCTTTCTCTGTCTCTGTCTCTGGCCATGCAACGCAGCAATGGAGTGTGCAAGCTACAACATGTATAATTGCTTCTAGTGGACACAAAACACACTGCACACACACAATTCATCCAACAGCCACACACTCAGTGGCCACTTTATTAGGTCAACCTAACTAGTACCAGGTAGGCCCCCTTTTATCTTCAGACAACGCAGTCTCATAACATTTCGTGAAATGAGCATGATCTGTGAAATGCAGATTACATGTTGTGGACACCAGTTCTGTGAACATTATGTTCCTCCACCACAAATTGAATTATGTGGTAATAGAGCAAATTGGACACGCCATTTTCTCTTGTTCATCACGTTAACTAACAGTTAAGTGTGGGCAAGTAGGCTAAATCAACTTTGGTTAAGGTTAGGGTAAGATTTAGGTTATGGTTAAATAAGAAACAAAAATTTTAAATTAAGACTTTACTCACAGTGGACAACATCTTTGTATCAGTTGGGAATCGAACCCGGGTCAGCAGAGTTGAAGATAAATGTATAAGCCCATCCACCCCTTACTTTCCACCATGCTATTTCTAGTCATGTCTCCTTCATGTAATCCTTTCATGGTGGGAGAAAGTACAGTATTTCTCACACTTTTCATGCACGGAGCACGTATTTGCATTTTAGGACGTGCTCACTACACAAAATTTTGGGAGACCAGGCGCCTTCAGAACAACCTGAATTATTGGATCTCATAGAGATCTGGACTGAAAAAAAGTCACTGTCATGTTCCTGAACTATATTTATCCTGCTGGAAGTTTCCATTTGACAAAGGCTAGACTGTGGCCATGAAGGGATGGAACTGGTCCCCAACAATGTTTAGGTTGACTATGGCATTCAGACAAATGGCATTAAACCGATATATGGGGCCAATATTGTCCTTTTATTAAATATCAGATATCACCCAGTCAGTGCCGTCCACCTCTGATATGATGGAGGTTCCTCCCTGACCACAGCTACAGTCTGGAAAACCTGTAATGACATTTGATTTTATTTGAACATTTTATTTATTCATTTAATTGTTCAATAATAGTTTTTGTAAATTAATGTATCCCAGAGTGTCCCTATCATTGAAACTTACAGCTTACATTGCGGTATTAGATATGCTATTTTTAGTTTGTAAGTAGCCCACAGAAGTACTCTGATGCTGCGTTCAAGTCATATTGGATGTTCTGTAAATACGAACTGCCGACTGGGAAACCCCGTTCACATCAACCTGCTAGTGGTAATTACAAATAGGATATGTGGGATTTTGTGTGGGGTTCGTTATCTCCCACCTGGCATCACTAATTTCAGAAGTGTGTCGACACAAGCAGTAAACATGGCAGCACATCCACCGATATCGGCAGTCCAAGGTATAAAAAAATCTAAATGATCAGTTATATTCACACTAATACAATCAACCATACTTACGAAAAATGAGAAATATCTGCTGTAGTTCATTTATGGTTGATTTTAAATTAATTTTAAAAAATTGTTTTGGATGTGGGCGTTCCAACGAATAAAACACGTAAAGAACGCTTTCAAGCTGAAGCAACGAACGCCCGTTCTTCTGCTTCTTTCGATATGACCTGACCTGATTATGGCAGTAATCAAGGAAGTGTGTTAGCAACGCAAAAAAGTATCAAATGGACAATTATAACTGAAATGTAGTGATAATAATAAATCTGTGAGTGTTATTGCGTTGAAAGGATATTTTTTAATCACTTTTTGAGTTCAACAGTTGGAGATTGCTTTGGCCCTGTGGGTGTGTGTTGGACAGCAGCGCTACCAGCAAACTGGAGGAACATAAAGCTCTACAGTGAAGTAAGTGATGAAATTGTGAACACAATCATTCACCATGATGGCAAAAACTAGGAAAATAAGGCACAATTTGAAAATAACCGGAATTATCCTTTAATGAGCCACTAGCCCTAAGATAATTTCATTAGTCTGGGTTTCAATGGACAGTTTTAATGTCCCATGTTGGTGTAAATGCTCAGAGGCTTTTGTACCCTGATGAGAATAACATTCTGGGGTAAACACTTGTCATTTTTGTCACGAAAGTAGTCCAATTTAAAGATACTGAATAACCCTAACACAAAATATCAGCTATTGGCAGCTTCAGTACAAAAATAATCTGTGTGGGACTTCCAAAACCCATATCGCTTAAACCCTCGTTCAAACCTGGCTCCATTGGTACTAAGGAGCCTAACGTGTGCCACCTGTACTGTTGACACCAAGCAGGATGGACCCATGGATTCTTGCTGTTAAACTGCCATCGCCATGTCACAACAGAAACTAGGATTCATCGGACATCACTCTTCAATCATCCAGTTTTGGTGATGATGTGTCCACTGGAGCCTCATCTTCTTATTCTTAGCTGACAGGAGTGGAAGCTGGCATGGTCTTCTGCTGCTGTACCCATCCACTCCAAGGTTGGACCAGTTGTGGTTCACTGTTGTACTGATATGTTATTTGCTGTTAGTTTGAACCACTCTTGCCATTCTCCTTGGATCTCTCTCATCAACGAGGCGGTTTGGCTGATTTGGGTGGTTTTTGGTTATGGCATCATTCTCTGTAAATTCTAGACACTGTGGTGCTAAAATCCCAGGTGGGACCAACCATCAGATCATGTTCAAAGCTACTTAAATCAACATTTAGTGGAACAGTAACTGAACCTCTCCACCCTGTCTGCATGCTGCATACTTATGCTTTATTCATACCTGACTCTGTCTGGAGGAACCAGCTGTTTGCGTGAATGGGGAGGTGTACCTAATAAAGTGGATCTTGAGTGTAGTTTTCATATGTAACCCAACATCTCTCCAGTGTGTTGTATTGATATGAACAGCAGTACGGCATCTGGCTGGCTGCCAAACTGTGTTTTCTTTTCACACCATGAACCCGACTTGATCAATATACAGAATGCTCCAGAACGAGTTGGACGACCACAGAGTCCGAGCTGCTTCTCCTGTCATGATACTGTGGTCACATACTTCTCACAGAGAAACCCAATAGGACTTCTCTACTGTCACAACAGTGTCTTCATACATGACTGATATGAATATCATATTTATGTGATATTCATGTAATGTGTTCACATTGTTTGTATGAGTCAGGTTGGCATGATAATATATTTTAAGTCATAAATGGAAATTGTATTTAAGCAGGAATATTTGTTTGCATGATGAAGACAAATGCACAGCCTGTAATATGAGGGATTTCTATGTGCAATCCCTTTATTTTCCCTCCTTTTCCACCGCATTTGCAGGCCAGTTGCTATAGCAACCCCAGTGGAGGCTGTTTATTAAGGAAGACTAGTGTTTAATTGATCCACTAATGCACTTAGCTGTACACTCACCGCTAAGCTGCCTTTGTTTCCAGGTCACATTTTAGGGACAGGCATTTACATAAAAGCATTTGCCTTTGCCAGAACCAATCATTATCAGCAGTTTTTACTTTTTGTCCTTTGGCAACACATGTGGTGTAAACACTGACTACTAAACACTAAAATATTGCCTCATCAGGGAATTATTTTAATAAAGTGCTGGTGGGAAACAACATAAGTTTGGCAGGCGCTTTCTCCAAACAGTCAGTAATATGGGAAATGCTAATTAATAGTTGCATTACAAACAAAACAAATCCCCAGGACTCAGTCACCATTATAGCACTGCATCTATTATGTACTACTGAACATATTAAGTCCATGGAGATAACACAAATATGATATATTTGAGCAAGAGAATGAGAAGCTGATAAGAAATACTTTCTAAGAAACGCATGAAGACAGAGACCAAACTTCTATTACATTATAATTGAAACGTTTTGTTCCCAAATGACATATTCCCCATTTGAGAAAAGTATTCTTACAAAATAATTTATAGCACAGAATTCAAAGACATGGTTGTTTTTAAAGTATTTGTTTAAGGAGTGGATCCTAAATATTTTTGAGATGAGGTCAGGTAAGATTTTTCCCCCCCACAATAAATATATAGCATTTACTGTCTGAAAACAGCATCAGCCATGGCTCATTTATTATTTCTGTGATGCATTATATTGCAAATGTTTATGATTTTAGGTTAAGTTTAATTAGTGTGTACTGGGGTTAGAACAATGTAGCGGTTTGCTGATATTGGCCAGTCAGTGTCCACCTCTGATATGATGGAGGTTCCTCCTGACCACAGCTGCATGGAAAACCTGTAATGACATTTTATTTTCTTTGCACAATGTATTTATTCATTCAATTGTTCAGTTATGTTTTTTGGTAAATAAATTAGTCATTCTTCAAGGCCTAACGTATCCCAGTTTCCCTACAATTGAATAGGTGGAGGAGGGGGGGATGGGCGGTCGCCCTGCCTGAAAGAGCTGCTCACCCTAAAATGTCATTAGTCTGGATTTCATTGGAGAGTTTTAGTGTGCCATTATTGTCTAAATGCCATTTCAGAGGCTTTACTTTGAAACTTTATTGCAGGAAAAATCCTTCAAAAACTCCAGAATACACATGCTGTGAGAAATGCATAATCTACTCTCCTGTCACATTCACCAGCTTTGTTTCTGTTACCTTAGACAACAATGTGTTCCAATACCAACACCAATACCAATCCACATTTCTGCCTTGACATCTCATTAGGGTTTATTAAACATGAAATTTCCTCTACGTGTTTGCAGATCCCTCCTAATCCTCTATATCTCTTTTCTCAACAAGGGTTTGGCGTCTCCCTCCAAGTCCTACTGAGCACTGGCTCAGTTTGAACTGTTTGTTTATTTGCTGGTAATTCCCATCCCACTATCAGCCCTCCAGGATTATCTCCTTCACTTTATCAATGGCTGGATCTGTTGTGTGTCTCCTCATTGAATGGGATTTGGCCCAGACTAGTGTACTGTGAGGCCAGGATGGTTGTTAGGAGTCTCTGCAGTCGACATGGTGGCCATTAGCAGTGTTCATAACAACAACTTCTGCAACTTTGCTATATCATATTCATATCTATAAAATTACTTTAGGAAATTAGAATAAATCTGAATTATGTGACATGTCAGTTACTGGTAAATTATTTTCCGTTAGTAAAATGTCATCATTTTGAGGAGCTCCTTAGGAGGTTGAAGGTTAAGAAGCAAGCCTCCGGGTGAGGTAGCATGCTGTGGATGTATTTGCTCCATGTTACTTGGAGCCACTTCAGAGCCAAATACTCTGTGTGTGATGTGACCAACTCTCACCAGCCATTACCACAATTTGAAGAAAATTGATGGCAGAACAGAGGGATGGGAATGTGCAAGACCATGTAATTCCCTCAAAATGGGACTGCACGAGCGAGTAGGTATGCAAGGTTTTACAAGTCCCCACCAGGTTCCAGTGTACACAGTAAGACAACAGGCCTAATTATTAATTATGTAAGACAGTAATGCTGGAATAGATAATTATGTGACAGATGTGACATGTTCTATCTCCTCACTAAGTGGTGAATGTCATGAGGAGACTGCAATTATGTTATCTCATTCATATGGGAAGGTGGTAATTGCAAAATTAAAAGCACTTCAGCTAATTTCAGCCTATTGCTCATAGTGTAGTCTTCAAGGTAGGATTGTAATTGTTGAAGTATACAGAAAAATTGATTGCTGTGCATATTTTGGGTTCCAAATATCTAGGATTCTATCATCCCTGGGATGAAGCTACCACAGAGACAGTGATGACAGAAATTATCCAGATGCATAGTGTAAAGCATAATGCAAAATGCTTTAAACAATTTAACGGCTGCAGCTATAAGTATAAGACCCTGCTAGATATGATTCTATTCTTACAAATGGAGCTCAGCACATTTATTCTTTTTTTCTGAGCCTTGGAAGGAAAAAACAAGGTTCCTAAGGGCCTGATCAGAAGTATTGCCATGATTGCATTATAACAGTAGTGATCAAGACTTGAAGCTGGGCACTTCACAGCCATTTATTAGGTGCAATTACATCTCAGCAACCAATGGTTGTTGATCATATGTTCTGTAAGTGCCCCACTCTGTTGACTTCCTTTAAATGTCTATTTTTGGCAATTAGTTTCAAATCAAAAGAATCAATGTAAAGGAGCATTCAGCCAGCCCACAGTCCTGGACATAAAATCAATAGCTTTCAAAACAGCTGTGAAAGCCAGCATAAGAAAAAGCTATTTACATTCCATACTCTTCTATCTCAGTAAAAGTGTGACAGTCAAAAAAGTCTGCTAAAATCAGCATTGCTGTCCTTTTATATATATACAAAATGCATGGCACTGTCTGAGGTGTCGGCATTAAGGGAAAGGCTGGAATTGATTGTGCATTGAGGTGCAAGTGACAGATGTTAAATGCATCCGCTGGAAGGCTGCATCCCGCCACCATTTGGTAGGTTGCACAGTCCAACTTCAGAGGCTGGCGGCTGCTATTGAGTGTCTTCAGGATCCTGATTTGACCAGGCGTATGACATTTTTTAGGGTTGTAGGGGCACATGGGATGCCCTGGCTGAAGGGTCCCAGGCTGATTGCTGGTTACTGGGGTCTGATTGGTTCTGCTTCTCCTCCACAATGGGACTAAATTCATGGGACGGCACGTAACAGAGAGGGATTGAACATATTGTCCAGAGGACAGTAACCAAAGCAAAGGATGAATGAGGGCTTGTGATTTGTAGTTAGCAAAGAACTTGCCATGATTGTAGTGATTTTGTGAGTTCGGGATCCTTCTCTTGTCCCCAGGGAATATGTGGAAATTTTTTCTTGTTCTTATCTCTAATCCTCTCTCTCCCTTTCTCTGTCTCTCTCCCACTCTTTCTTTTTTCCCCACTCTCTGACTGACTGAATGTTCGGTAATTTGATGTGTTTTAGCATCATCAATTATTTCTTTTGTTATAACTGTAATCCAAATATAGCCAGTGCATACTGCTGATATAGTCAAAATCTAAATGTTCAAATCATTCAGACATCACAAATCATCTGAAAGTAACTAGTGTACATACAGTCTTTAGATAATGAGAACTGAAAACATCAATCCTCTGAAAGCTTAAAATGGACCATATTCGTCTGAAGGTTTCAAGTACTGGCTGCGAGTATTTGTTTATTCCCATATTAGCAATCGCTAGAAAACTATGTAAACTATGCCGTAGGACCTCATTTATCCGAACCCCCTGTGGAATGGAGGTTTTCAGGGAGATGGAAATATGTGGAGCATTGAATATATTGACATTCCAGATCAAGATTCATTCATATCATTCATATCCAGTTCTATCTAATGGACAGGTTTAAAAGCTTTCAAATGCATGTTTCAACAAGGACGCTCGAACAACACACAATCAATAAAATATATATTCGCACTGCCACATTTTTATTTTCCCAGCAAACTATTCGTTTTGATAGTCTGAGGTTTAGATAAAGAAGATTCCACTGCATAAGACCTCCATACCTAAATATTATTTCATTCAATTTCCATATTCATTTAATATACCTAGGATAATCACTACAGTTGTGTAAACTTTCATTGTGCTACATTTACTAATAACACTAACACAGAATCAACATAATTGATCATGAAGCTTGATGTTATATTAAAGAGAGGGAAAACTGTTATCAGTTCAGATAGATTTTGGCTAAGTCATCTTCGTTCTCTATGAATCCAACAGGAAAATCAGAAAGGATTAGTTCTATGATCTAAGATCCTTTAGGATTACATTGGACAGTGTAGTTGGATTGTTAAATCCAATAAACTTTGGATTGAAGTCCTTACAGGTTTTTGTTCTTATTGGACTCTCCAATAGGGTTGTTGTGGTAGTTTGGAGCCAATCTTATAGATTTTTGTTCCATTGGATTTCTGTGACTCTACAGTCTCCAGATATCAGCCACAGGTCTGGTCAGAAGAAAGAATTAGCAGCTTGAAGAGCCATATTCAGACTTGTAGCATTAGCAAAAGCTGACTTTGGCTTAAACGTAAGCTAACGGGGTAAAAGTATTTGTGGCATCTGTAAAATTCAACTTTCTCAAACACTGAGACCTCCTTGATGCCAGACATTAAAGTAATAATCAGCAACATTTTCATATAAATAAATGTCTGTTTTGCTACTCTCTATCACTGATTGCTATAACACAATAGTGATTCAACCTATATCCAGTTCATGAAAGCTTTTACATTTGCTGTTCTAAACACCCGGTGTCTGGTAGTAACCTGGCTCTGCCAGTAGGTTTGTTAAACAAATCTTTGTTTCACAAATCCATCTGGTCACGCTCCAATCTATTGGGTTGACTCCGGCCTGGTTCCGGACGGACCAATCAGCGTCCTATACGGGCGGGCTTTGCATGTCTATGTGGGCTTTGGGTGAGACGACAGCGCTTTCTGCAATGGCGGCGGCCACAGAAACAGAGGCTACCCAGCTAGCACTGAAGACTCGGCCCAAAACGTGAAATTCCCTGATACTCCAGATTAAATCAATACATTTGTTAAATTCCCTATTCCGGCGACCGGGAACTGATTTACTCGGCCCGAATCCGGAAGCCGGACCCGGCCCAGCGTAGATGCTGCAATAACATCAGATCAAATGTTTAACGTGATGTATGTTATGTTACATAAACGTCTGACAACAGACAACATAGACGTTTATGTAACGTTAACATTAGGCTAAAGCTAACTGCGGGCAGGG
>OMLI01032525.1:0-24529 GCA_900302605.1 Rondeletia loricata | reverse complement strand
AGTCTCCATGCTTTATGCTTACCATCCTCCAGGGTATGTTGACTGACTTGGTCTGACATACGACTGGCTCCCATTGGCATGTAAGCCACGATGTAAAAGCTGTAGTTTCGTGCTGGCTCAAGGTCATCGATAATGTAACTGGTTGTGTCGTTGCCAATAACAGCTTGGTATTCCTCGTTGTTTAGACCTGACATGCAACGGATGAGGAAAAGTTGATGCAGTTAAGATTCCACAAACGAGATGAAACATAGATGAAAGGTTGTCAAGCATGTGCCATGTAAACAGTCACTGTCCTGAGTGGCTTGACGCTTTCTGAATGTCACTCATCTTTTCTATAAACGGGTGTAATGTAAAGCAGAGCCACATTACTGCCTCCAGGCCTCTTAAAGCAAACCCAGTTAAACATCCAGAAATGTGTTTACCACAAAGACAAGATTTACTTTATTGAGTTACTGAAATGTCAGTTTAATGGTAGTAGTGAAATATGTCCTTACATTACTAGTTTGCAAGCTTGTAGGGTTTTTAAAATGCTACCCTGTCCCTTTAACAGCAAGCAGAATGAGTTGGGGAGTGGCCAATGGGCAGGCTAAGTCGCCATTCTAAGCCCTCCTTGACCTCTGCTCTGCGCAACAACAGATGGCCTTCACCAAGGAAAGTTGATCAGATGTGAAAGAGTTAGATAGCTTGTTGTGGTGGATTGTCATCTTGTCATCTCTTCAGCCCTCCCACACTGGGACAAATTTTTCCACCATATTTCAACTGATAAGAAAAGCATGAAACGTAATTAGCAGCGTCTCTCTCTTTGTCTCACCTTCAGCCTTCATATAATGGATGGAGTAGGCGATGACTTTGTCTGCATTGTAGAGTGGCCTCTCCCAGGCCAGTAAGATGGCAGAGCTTGAAATAGTCTCAGCATGGACATTTCTTGGTGCACTGGGCCTGTCCTCTGACATGACAACGATAAGGCGTGCCAAGGCCAGCACAGAACCCTGCTCACTCTCTGCCATGCATTGATAGATGGCATCATCTTCAGGGATGATCTGGGTGATCACCAACTTACTGTGAAACAATCCAAGAAATAAGAATCAAAATAAGCACAAACCACAGAAAAGTTCCCCCATCACATTTCATTGTTATTTGACTTAGGCAAGTTTCATTCATGTTACTTAGTTATGTTTAATTGCTATCTCAACTCATTTCATAGTAGGAACTCAGTGGCTAATACCTGTTGTACATCTTGATCCTGCCATTTAAGTGAACCTCTTCTCCATTCTTCAGCCAGCTGATGCGGGGTGGGGGCACTCCCTCTGCCTGGCACATGAAACGGGCAGTGCCTGCTCTTGGACGGGTCTGGCTCTCAGGCCTCTCCACAATGGACGGTGGCACTGAAACAGAAATGAGAGAAAAATGATCAAAACATATACTCTGATGCCTACCGTTTATTAGAAGCCTGTAAAAAGACAAAACCAGTTGTGTAGCATCTTGCATCTAACAACTACGTCTTGCGTCTTTCCATTATAATGCTGCTGAAGAAGCCTCTACACTATATCACACTACAAGATTATGCAGATTTTCTCACAATAACAATAATAAATCAGACTTTATTATATGAATATTATTGGTACCCTTAAGACAGCTTAAAGACTGTATTATGATAGCTGATAATGGCATTGTTACACTAAACAACAGAGGATACATGATACAAGCTGACACTGACTTATTCTATGATCTGGAACAGTTAGTCAAGCCATCAAAATCTTTTGTTGTTAACTGTATGACAGGCAGGAGCATTACTATACATTTGCTAGTGAAATGGCCTGAGGACCCATGTAATACAGTAACTACTGAAGAGTTTACCCAGAACCGTGAGGTTGGCAGCAGCAATAGTGTAGTTGCGGGTTCCAGGGGTGGTGGCCCTGCAGAGGTAGACTCCACTGTGCTGGGAACTGACATCAGTGATAACCAGGTTCCCATTGCCCAGCACTCTGGCGTTGTACACATCGATGGGCTTACTGTCAGCACGGCTCCAGGAGATGATGGGCCGGGGGTTGCCTGTGGCGACACACTCCAGCACCACGGTTTGGTGCAGAGAAGCTGTGACATTCTGAGGTCCAGCAATGATTATGGGCCTCTGACGAGGTTTAGGGCCAGCACCTTCAGAAAGAAAAGAAAAACGTAAAATAATAAATACAAAGTTCTATACAGTAAAAACAGTATGACGGTTTAATACTCATTCTGAAAACGCAATCAATGCAACCTATATATACCTAGGTTGACTGTCAGCGTCGCCTCTCTACTCTTCATACGACTGCCGATGTTAGTCGCCACACATCGGTATTGTCCAGCATCTTCCAGTTGTACGTTGTGTATCTGAAGGACTCCATTGGGCAAAACCGTAATTCTAGGAACACACAGAGGTAATATTAGGGTAATATTAGACAGAATATTAGGGTAACAACAGAATTTGACAGCATAAAACAGCTCATAGGCTAAAAATGTATGACAAAGTTTATGACAAAAGTTATCATTAAGTCTAAGATGGTGTCTAAGATGACTGAAGTCCCACAGCAGGTACCTGTCTGTCTCTAGTGGTAATGTGCTTTGGTTGAGCTCCCAGGTGATTATGGCAGGAGGGCTGGAGGTGACCGCACAGGAGAATCGGGCCACTGAGCCCTCAGTCACCACCATAGGCACAGGATGCACCCGAAATTGTGAGATGCCTTAGACAAAAATTGAAAGTATGTTATATAATCAAGGCCTGAAGTATCAGAAGTAGAACATTTTCAACAAAATATTCCTTATAAACCGATTGAAATTAATGAGCATTTGTTTCAATTGTGGCCTAATGGATCAAATGTTTCACTATATGATTTACATGGATTAATTTCTCAGTTATGTGTACTCCACTTTGTCAATAAAGCATTTTCTTTTAATTTAGGTAAAACATTATGCATTATGCAAAGCCCTGAGTTTGGTGGATGTTAACTGACTCTATGGAAGGAATTGATTTGTAAGGCACCATGATCTTGCCTTTGCACAGCTGAGCTATCGGGTCCCATACTGACCAGTTGGTCCAATCAATGGATCAATTGGAGAATGACACTGAATGATGCATTGTCATAGATAAAACACTAATCAATTCACTCACTCTGCACAAGGAGGATTACCAACAACCACTAGGACTACAAAAATATCTAAAGCAAAGGTGACATATAGAAAAGGGTATGGTCTACACCTATTTCTTGCAGAAGACATGAATGACACACTATACTTTTGCATATTTTGCCTATTCCATATCACATTATATTCTACAGTCATGCATCTGTAAATGTGATATGTAGACCCTGCTATGTAGAGACTGATTTGAGTGTAAGTATGCTTGCTTTAAATGACTGCACACATTGTGCTGAGTCAATGTGCATTCAAAAGATCTTTCAATAAGCACCACAAACACCCCAATCTACATTTATCTCAAGAACACTCTAAGATATGACCAATGACCTTCATTCATTAAGGTGATAACTCTCCCATCCCCCTTACTCACAGGAAGGAAGTCAATACCATGTTAAAGAAAATCAATGGCTAGTTCTCCCACTGAAACTCAACATTTAAACCTTGTGCCTTGGGAGATTTAAATTAAAGAGCAATCCTTTAATTTAAGGCCTAATTGCATCAATATTACACAAATAAACTGGTAACCCTTCTCATGTGAAGTGCATTGGGGGCTGAGCCTAAACCAGGCCCAGAAATTAAGCTCCTTTATGGTCTGTTCTTGAATTATTCCTCCAACTTGGCAGTACTTAGATATGATTGAAAAAGTGAGAAGAAAATCAGTCTAACTAGGTCTCAAGATATGTCTTCATAATCTGATTAAGGCCCAAATTACAAGGTGCAGCATAATTCCATACTAAAATACCCAAAAGTGAGCATTATTATGAATAGTGCAGAATTTAGCCACCATTTCCGTCTACAGAAAACACAGTTGACTGGTAAGCATCATGACAAGAAACACTCAGTAAGAAGTTTAAAGCAATGTGATGTCCACTCTCCACCCAGAGATAACAGAGACCATGTTCACTCTCGCTGGGATCAGTGATGTAGATGGTGGGTGTGGCCAGCGCAGACTGATCTGCTAATATGGTCACCTCTGTTGTAAAGAACAAATCAATGGCCAGGTCAAACAGCACAAAGGTTCCCCTAAAGAGGTCAGAGTTCACCTCAGCCCCCTGTCCATCCAATTTCAGCCCAAACTGGGTACCAGATCGAAGTCAGTTTACCATTTGTCTACAAAAGAGGACCTTGTGATTTTAATGCTCTTTATATCCTATATCAAATGGCACAGTTGTAGTAAACCATTAATGCAAACTACATATTTATTTTTGCCAATAGTGCCAGAAAGACAAAACGCATATTGCACATATTGCATATTGCAAAGAGGTGTTGAAACCGGTGATGTAATCCACAGATTATTAGGAATACTTGTAAAATACTTCCTGGATGTTAACATTTTTGAGAGGAACGCCACTATTTTACTGTGGAATATAAGGCCTGCTCATTCACATGACAAATTGGGCTTATATGTTTAACAAAGGGGCTCTGCTTGACAAGGCTACAGAGGGAGAGAGCCAGTGAAAGGGAGCATGGGCTGGGAGAAAGGACAGCAGGGCAGCCCAGCCAGAGCAGGCCGGTGACATCACAAAGTCTTTCCCAGCTGACCTCTGACCCCCAGGGCCTCTGGACAGAAGGGGAGCCCAGTGGAGGCCCATCCTCCACCCTCAGCCTACAGCTGACCAAAACCTTTAACCCTTTCACTGCCAAAGGCCAGACGCCTCAACCAACTTGACTCTTTGTGGCTTTTATGTGTCCTTCTTTTGGGAAACTGGAATATACATTTTTTGTAGCGCTTTAATTGATGGACAACAACCATAACAGAATCATCCAAGCAGCGTCGGTGCGTCCTGCTTCTAAAGTTTGTTACTATGTTCATATTTGTGTGCGTATCATTCTGTTCCTATCTGACAGTGGTATCTGGTTCATCTTAGTTTTGTACTGTTGAGTGTTGGGAAACATTGCCCTAAATTCAGTGAAAAACATTATTTTCTCTCCTCAAATTATTATATTTCAGGTTATAGTTCCCATGACACTACCCATGGGATATACCTGCTAATAACTTAAAGTGAAAAGTGTCTCTGGTAGACCAGGCCTGTTGAATAGACACAGCTGTCCTGTCCACTGATATGTGGACAGACAAATGCCCTGAAAAACGAGTCTTTTCTTCTGGGGCAGTCAGGGGCGCTCCAAACAAAGGCTGAAAGGCAAAAGGCCTTTCAGAGATTCCTCTGTGTAGCAGACCATTGAACAATTACACAGAGCCACAGTCTGCACTGACAATGCAATCCCACTAACATGCAGAGGGCGAATTTCAAACTTTTTTGCCAGTGTTTACATTTTCATAGGTGTGTATGTGTTACTTTTCCTCAAAACAGGAACAGATAGTAAACTTAGGGCTGGCTGTTAACAGGAGTATTTATTAGCTTTTAGATAGACTCTCCATCTACCCTTAACTGTCTCCTAAAATTAGCCTGTAACTGCACTGACCGCTTTTAACTCAAGCATGGCCCACTCTGAACAACTTCCAATGACATGGAAACCCTGACTTTAGAGGTTTTTCCTCAATAAAGAGAAAGAAGAGGGGTGGGGTAGCTACATCTGCTTCCCATCTCCAGGTTAATAACCCATGAACCTGCCATTCTGATGCTTGCACGACACCACAAAGTGGATATCACCAACAAGTTCAGAACCATCCTCGTCTTGGTTATCCCAACGGTGGGGGAAAAAAGGGATAAATTCCATACAGGGCCCAGATAAATGATTTTACCCTGAGCTCCATACTTACTTGCGATAGTCAGACGTGATCTTTGGCTTAGGATCGCTCCATATTTGTTTTGGGAGAGGCACTGGTAGAATCCTTCATCCGAATCCTCCTTGCTATGCTTTACCTTTGGTATGTACAAGGAGCCGTTGGGCAGAAACTGTATGTGCTCGCTCTCTGCCAACCGAACTCCATTCTTTACCCACTTGATGGTGACTGGAGGCTGCCCATGAGCCTGACAGTCCAAGACAGCAGGGTGCTTTGGTATTACAGTAACATCACTGGGCTCTGTGATGAAGGACAACTCACTGAAACAAAAAACACCTGGAGAAGGAGAATACGGGAGCATTAGTAAAGGGTAGGTTATGTTACTGGGGAAGGACAGAGTGCCCAGTTCAGGTAGTCTGACTTTCTGTGCATATATTGAATATAAAATCGTTACGTTTTAAGTTTACCGTTACAAAAAACAACTATAGGAATCCCATACTAGCTATATTTTAGAAGGATACTATGCAAACATCACTGCAAAACTATATATAGCCTAGATATAAAAGCCTATATTATAGGAATATTATAGGAATACTACAGTGATACCACAAACAATGAGTCATTTAGAAACAATGATGTAGGGTGGGCGATCAGCAATTAAACTATGTTTTCAATATTTTTTGTGACATTCAATAAAATGTTAAACATATCAGACATGAAGCAGCATAGTAAACTGACCAAACTATCTGAGGTTATAATGAAGGAAAGCCTAGACAGCGATGTGACTGATGTGACTGCATGTTGCCTATTTAAAAGTATCCAACTCGAAAGGTTAGGCTTCCCATGACGATCTCTTCTTGGGCTTAATCTGAATTAAATCAAATAAACTTCACTTTTAACCATATAGGCTAAAGCATTTCTAAGAGGAACGCAAATCAAATGTCCCTTCGCGCACCACAAATCAGGTCAGCACACTTCATAACAACAGCAACATAACAACAACAACAACAACAACAAGACACTTACTTGATAGAGGTAGAAGAAAAGCAAAAAACAGCCAACGCTGGTTGACTTTCATTTTAAACTTCGCCATTTATCCGGATCGTTGTGTCATTTCTACCACCACGACCCGCCGCTCTCCTGCGCGCAGCTCCCCCAAACCACTACTGCCACTACCGTCCAGCGGCTCTACAGGGGTACCAGGGGCCCCCACCACCCCGCCCTCTCACGCATGCGCAGACAGGCCAGGCCTCAAAGTGAGGTCCGGGGTCCTCAGCGCGAAACCAGGATCAGTTCAGTTTCACCATTATTTCATTCACTAAACGTTAGGCCAAGCACAATGCAAGAATGATGAGAGATTTCACTCTTTCCAATGTTATCTCCCCACCTACAGCTGAAACAGACAGCACAACTCTTAGGGGTCACAGGTACAACACGTTTTACCAAATGGGGGTCTGTGTGGCCTAATGTATCTATGTGGGGGTCCTTGACATGAAAAACCTTGGGAACCCCCAGGCTAGAGGACAGAGGCAGGCCTCCACCCTTACTGTGTCTACTGACCAGCACTACTTTTATGTTGTAGTTTTATGCAGCCTACAGTTGGAGTTCTTCAGCAAGTTGTGAGGTGCAATTTTTGCAGTCAAAACTGTTAACATACCATAAAAAGCTGACATCTTAAACAATTCAAGCTCAGATCAGGTCCATAGATTACATGACTACATACAGTAATGTTTAAACCACAAACTGATCCAGAAACAGCCTACTGATTTCCCATGTAGCAACGTACTGAGATGGAACTTCCTTTCTGTGTAACATTGTGTCAATCAGATATTTTAGGCGACAAAATAAGATGAACATAATGACCAATATCGGTTACCAAGGGCCGGTGAATAAAGTGGTGATAAGGTCACACTGAACGACAGCTGCTCTTACCACAGAACTGGAGATATTGAGAGATATTGATGGCTGCAAGTCAGCTGCTTAATGAATTCAGATATTGATCCAATGACCGTGCCTTTTGACAATGACCCTCCCGTCCCCCCGCCCTCATTCAATAGTAATACAATGGCCTCCAGCTGTGAAGTCAGCTATGCTGTATCAGCAAACCCCCACCACTTGGCACAGGTAAATCTAGAGTCATTACGTTCAAACCGGAAAATGGGTTGGCTTCATATACTTTACCTCCTCAAAAAAAATATACATAACATTTAATATCCTCAACAATATCTATGAATGGTTGTGTAGCAATTGTATGGGATTACTGCCAGAAACGTGCTCCTCCACACTTCGCTATTCAATCAAATGAGTGTGCAGTGTAATTATATATTGATTAGAGCTAACTATTGATTTAATCATCTAAGGCGTTATAGTTATAATTCAAGGCTCAAAGCCAATGGTAAGGCTTATAGTGTCCAGTAATCTTCTTACTCAATCGTTTAGATTTTCAGGAGAAATGCATCCATCTATTTAGTATTTAAAACGTTATCTGCCTTTTCCTCACTGGACAATAACCATGCTGTAGTTAATTAATCATCCTCTGTCCATGTTGCAGTTACTAACTTTTAGATGGTTTGTTTACTGACATGAAGTGTGTTAGTGCATTCAAGCAACAATCATTAACATATTAATTACATGCATCAATGCTTGAAGCATATGACTTGTGAGTTGAAAGTGCATTGCATCCCTGTCACTCCATAACACAAAACCCAATGCTGTCTTGCTTCAGTTTTACAAATATCAAATGATGTGCAAACTTCTTATGTCTGGTTTCACTTTCACTCTCATAAAAGCTCCATCAATGATTTTAGGAGTGAAAAAAGGATGGCAATGTGGCTATATCTTTGTTTAGTTCAGCGTAGCCTAAAATAAACTCTGGATGAAGTATATGTATTGCTCTCTATTTCAGTTTACCTATAGTTTTAACAGACAAATTATTTGACCACTGATATGTCGTATACAAATAGGTAACTTGATCCTGTATTCCTTGTGAAATCTGTCGACTCATGTAGCCAAATGTTGTGGTGTGGAGGTTGAGGGTACCACAGGGATCCACGTGGCTAAAGGTTAGGCTGTGAGGCCATGATCAATAGGGTAAAGGTCATTAACATGTTATGAATATCATGAGGCCCTGGGAAAGCAGAGCAGAGGACCAACGGACTGGGCTCTGATTGGTCAGCGGTTGTATCTGGGGGATGGCCTTAGAGGTCATCTGAAGAGCTGATGTGACCTCTAACCTCATGCCAAGAGGATGATGGAAAGGTTTTGCCGTTGCATAAAGTTGACTGCTAAAATATTACAGTGTATGGTGATGGACCAAAAGCAGATAAACAGGAGTTTTAGCATAATGTTTAGAAAAATCATTATCATTACCGGTATGTCATACGTTGGAGACAGGCCAATCAAAACATCCCTGTTTTTATCTTGTCTGAAACATGCTCCTTCATAAAAAATTTATATATTCTTTCCTAAAAAAACGTTACCGTGACATTTTAACAGTATTGCCAAAAATACCTCATATAAAAATGTCTTAGCTAAAGTTAATTAAAGGCCCTATATGTACGTTTCCGGCCGAAATGAACATTACATTTTGCGTTTTTTATTGCCAATGAGTGAATTATCCGTAACTAATGAGAACTAATGACACCAGCCTTGTCTCTCTGTTCAGCCATTCAGTCTCTGTATGAGCAGGACTGGGGAGGACTTGGGCCGAGTTTTCGCAGCAAATCTACCGGATGTGATGTTATGCGCGTTCCCGAGCCTGCCTCTCACACACACACACGGGGCACGCACGAGCCAGGAGCGCGTGTAAGAGACTGACTGCAGTTCCCCTAACGGCCACTGTCATACACTGTCAGTAAGAGTAACAATTTACATATAGGGCCTTTAATCAGCCAATTCAACTACTACAATGACTACCAAGTCCTGCTGGGTTCTCTCATGATTTAATACATTTTGAATCTAATGTACTAAAATACAAAATCATTAATAATGAAACACACAAGGAAAGAACATTCTTTAAAAAAGTTTATTGGCTTTTAAAACCACTTTAAAAATCTCACCAGTGAGTACTTTCCATTGAAAAAAGAAACAACGCATTTGCAATATTAACAAGCTACTGTACATTAAGCAGTACACCAGACAACACCACAGAGGAAGGTTCTTCTACTGGTAGAAATGGACAAGATAGTCAAACAGAGTTGGTTCTGGGTCAGTCAAAGGTACAGAATCAGAGTCACTGCTTGATGGAGCTCCTGTACATCTTAAGAGGTGCATTTTCCTTCATTCAAATTCAAATATCAGTGCCTTATTAATGTTTTAAAAAAGTAAGAGAAAATGTTAAATTTTTTCACAAATGCATTTTGCAAAATAAGAATATGTAAAATCGACAGAACAGTCATCAACATAACATATAGAACAACATTAACTTAGTAAACAGCACACAATGAAAGTAATGTAACATGAAACTAGCACTGCCAGTCTGGTTAACAGAACCTGCCCAAATCACAGAAGACAGTGGTTACCAAGAATACAAAGTACAATAGAAGTAATCACACATGCGTGCGTACAATCATTTATCAACATAATGAGCATGTAGGTTTTAAAAGGTTATTTTAACTTTTTTCCCTCAATGCTTTATATTCTCATGTATGAGAATGAGTAAGAATGTGTATCTCACTGAGATTAATGCACATTTTGCTACAAGACAATTAGTCATTTTCTGACAATTCAGTTAATTTCCTTACTCATCTTGTCATAAAAAATATGTTTTCTTTTTTTGCGGGCATCCATCATTACATTTGTCCATAAAGATGTGGCAAAGCAATGTGTCATAAAAATTTAGTGCAATAATGTGAACCTCCAAAGTTTGTTGAAACATGAGTCGATTTTTCCAGTGTCTGCTGAAAGGCTTTGAGCACAATGTCTGTCACAGAAATGTTTGCAACCAGCTAATAGTATCACAACTTTTTTCTCAATATACCATGCTATTGATCTTGCTCAAAGCACACATCACTTCTGCAACTGCAGAGACCTATTATCTTTGAAAAGGAAAACAAAATACATCAGCAAGCGAGAGACCAAACAGACAGCATTACTTTTACGACACATCGAGCCAGAAATGTAACACACAACATACAGTATCTTGCCGACTATATTTCTGTTAAGCTTCTTTTTTTTTTTAATGGCACATAGACTTAGCTAGAATAATGGCCATAATATAGTGTCTTGATACATCAAATTTCTATGTATCTATCCTATTTACAGATGGAGCTTTAACATGACTTATAGAACATTGACAATAGCCAAAAACTCAAGCAAGCATCCTACTATATCACATAGCCTACCTGGCTAGCAGTGATGGTTTCAACATGCTTTCAGGTCCATAGTTACCTATAAAACATAGGACAGTGACCATTTCACAAATTTACACACTGTACATAGATTTTTGCAACTTAATCTTTTTCCTCAAATGCAATAAAACTCTTTAAGTAGTATCTCCGAGGCTACCCATTTCCCGTCATTGTTAATGGTTACTAGGAGTGTCTGTATGTGTAATAATCTCTTATGTTAGTCAAACAGATCATCTTTGGTATGGAAATAAGGCTGGATCTCCAGAAACATAAAAATTACAATTCCTCTTGATCTCAAGATGACATCAAAATCAGGGAAGTCGTACATTTCAGCCTCTAGCCTTCTATGTAACTAAGCCATCTCCATACCATTGATATTCTTACCCAACCTGGGAGTATAGCATGCCAAAAAAATCTTATGACTGAAAGTGTGCCTGCCATGGTTTTTATGAAATGATAGCATATCAAATTCCTCTAAATCCATTACTGATAAGGGCACACACAGTGTAGTCTTTAGCCTATACAATATGCATCTATAACACTGCAAAATAAAAAAAGAATAAGAAATTGTACTGAAAATATCAGAGTAACAGCTGCCTTGATATGATGAAGCTCTGGATGATTCCGAAGATATCTGAAGATTATACTATATACAGTCTCTCTAAAGATGGCATAAGGCCTTGGACTTTGGGAATAAGGCAGCCAGTTGTTGATTCCTTTCAATGTATAGTCCACAAAGTGGCCTGAATTCCCATCTTCTCCCTACTGATTCACCTACTCCCTACTGATTCATCTACTCCCTTTATAAGATATTAAACAGTACAAGTAGTATAGGCTTTAAAAAAAATTCACTCTTGGACAATGCTCAGATGTGAATCAGTATTTCACTGATTTGGTATATGATAAAGTATAAAGATTATGTCATAAATTCAGCACCTGGTAGCATGAGCTGCTACCTTTTTTAATATTCAGATATGGCAGGCAAATGTACTACTACTATTATGTGCATATACTACAATCCCAATATTGTCTCTCCATTTGGTTGAACTTGAACTGCACACTTTGAAAACAGTATACAACAGCATACATTTTTGGTGAAGTCTTTTGTGCCAAATTTCCTACTTATCTCACTTTCATTAAGTGTTTGTTGAATACAAATATTGCATTATTGATTGGCTATAATATGGAAGATTACGTTTCTTTTTATGTTCATATCTTAGAAATCTGCTCTTTGCAACTGCATGCTGCCACCAAGCACTCACGCTTTTACTTGAAATGCATACATTTCTGATTTCAGACGAGGGAGAAAAGTGGTTAAGTACTGCAATTCAGGGAGTTAAACGATAAAGGAGAGAAATAACTAAAACATCAGTGGGAGAGATTTTCTGGTAAGCCTGGCACTTTTAACAGGACAAATGGCAAAGTCCAGACAAATCCCAACAAACTATAGTATAAAAACAGATATACTACATACACACCAAACAAACAACAAGGAACAGAAATGATAAAGAATAAAAGATAACGTTAGCCCAACATCTCTACTGTAGTAGGCTGGTCTTTGCTTTCCAGCCAGTCAAAACCAGAGTTCACAGTATCACTGCATATCTGCTGAAAAAGCGGGTCATTCTTCAGTTCTTCCAGTGTTGAGTCTTCATATTGTTCCTGCTGCTGATTGGGGTCAAACAGCAGGTTGGTGTCCAACGTGTTAAGGTCAGTGATGCTACTGGACAGATCTGAGGTCAGTCTGATGTCATTTGAGAAGTCGGATGCCACGGCGTTGAGCTCCGAGGCTACCTGACCCACCAGCTGGGAGCTGGGGTTCAGGCCGTCATCCCCCAACAAGTCCTTGACAGTGTTGTTGAAATCCAGCTGTTGTTGCTCCTCCTCCACCTCCTGCTGCTGTGTGCTCTGGAGGAGGAGCTGGGTTTGTGTCTGCACAGGGTTTTCCTGGAGCTGCTGCTGCTGGTCTTGCTCACCAGGGCCTGCTTGTGCTTGGCTGTCCCCAATGGAGAAGCTCATCTGTTCTCCACTGCTGCTGGTGAGGTAGCCGTGCTGCTGGAGCTCAAATGCAGCAGGGCTGGAGCTGACAGGCAGCTGATGGGTCTGGTGGGCAGTTCCTCCAGCGAAGACAGGTGTGGTCTCCAGGATCTGGGTGAGGTTCATGCGGGCCGTGTAGTTAGAGGGGAGGTTGTTTATGCCCAGGCCGCGGACCGAGTCATCCCCATCAGAATCCATCTTGCTCAGAAGAACACTGGTGATCTTGGTGGTGTTACTCTGGCCCTGCACAGGCATCATCTCACTCTGCATCATGATGTTCAGAGGTACAGACTGGCTACGCTGGACCATGCTGTGGACAGAGCTTACTGTCTGGTTGTTGGACAGGATGCTGAGGACCTCAGAGGTGATGGGGGAGTTGAAAGGTGAGATGACAGCTCGGGTGGTGGTGGTGGTAGTGGTGGTGGTTGGAGGGCCAGTGTTACCACTGAAGTTCCTCTGGCGCACTGCAGGACTGACACTGCGGCAACGGAAAGTACTGGACCCGGAAGAGGTTGAGGCCTTGTTGTCTAACGGGGCAGGCACAGCGAAACTCTCCTGTTTAGTGGGGGTAGATACACCAGTTACCTGCTGCTGCTGCTGTTGTTGTTGCTGCTGCTGTTGTTGTTGTTGTTGCTGCTGCTGTTGTTGTTGTTGTTGCTGCTGCTGCTGCACTGGGGAGATGGGGGTCAAACGGCCAAAGTGAGCATCCTGTCTCGACTGGGCCTGAAATGACTGGCCCGGAATTGCAAAGGCATGTGGCTTACGGAACTGGTCATCCACCAGGTCTTGGTAGCTGGGCAGAATGCCAATGCCATGGTTGGACAGAGGACCTCCACTGTTACTGTTATAGCGGTTGTTGATCCACTCTAGTTTGGCCTTGTCAGGGTGTGTTGCCATGGGCCTTTGCATGGGCTTGACAGGGCTGCTAGAGACAATACTGGCATCGTGATAACCTGTCATGCTGGAGTTAATGGGAGTGAAAGCAAAAGGGTTCCTGCACTCCACTGGGCTTGGGGGGACACTGCTGCTGCAGTTGGACAGTGGAGTACTGATGGGGGTGTGGCGACCCATGGTTCCATCCACAGGGGTGATGGGAGCCATGCGGGAGCAGGGACTCTCTCTTGTTAGGCTGTGCCCAAGTGTCATTTCAGAGGTAGGGGTGGGTGTTGGGGTTGGTGTGGGTGTCGGAGTGGGAGTCTGGACAGGAGTGGTACTGCTATGGGCAGAGTGGTAGAAGGTAGTGCCAGCCTGGTGAGCATTGAGGATGGAGCCTTGATTGCTGGCTGACTGGCCCGGTAGAGACATGTCAACACAGCTACTAAACAGAGGTTGCAGGCCCTTCAACTTCATCTGCTCCTCCATTTGGACTAGCTCCTCCACAATGCTGTCCTGGGTCATGTCATCATCATTGAATGGGAAGTAGTCCATGTTGGGCTGAGAGTCTGCAAAGTCAACCATCTCCTGTGTAAGGGTGAGCTGGCCTGATGCCTCGGGGGTCTGGGTTATAATGGCAAGTTGGTCTGTAGGGGCTTGTTTGTGTTCTGCTGGTATCTGTTGAGCAAATGCCTGTTTCCGAAGCTCATCAAGCTGCCCCTCCTCCCATATTGTGCTCTTTAAGTCACTCATCACAGAGGCTTTGTGTGCTCCTGAGTTGGCTGGTATGGCACGAGGGTTTCTGGTGATCTGTTGTAGCAACGTCTGATCAGAGGTGCTGTTTCCAGTTGCTGCAGTGCTGGTGTCAGTGCTGAGAGAAGGGTCCTCATGTTTCACCAGCAAGGCCTGGGGTTTCACAACAGTCTGGGAGCCCTCGGTGTGTGTGATGGGTGAGTCGGAGAGTGCAAAGATCTGCGTGGGCCCTATGGAGGTGTGTTTCACAGTCACTTTGCAGGGGGCACTCTCTGGTCTGGTTCCCAGTCTGGGGATCCTCTTCACTGCAGCACTGACTCCAGGTTTGGGATTGTCAACTACAGCTGGTGGCTGCTGGGAGATAAACACCCTCTTCACAGGAATCACATGGGAATCCACACTTGGGCCTGTTCGCTTCCTGGGACTCTTGGAGTCTGGGCAGGAATCCTTAGACAATGGGGTAACAGCCGAGGAGCCATTGGATGACATGCTGCCATTGGAGTTCTGATTATCAACAGTCAGGTACAAAGTACTGTCATGACAGTTACTGTTATTGCTGTCCTGAGTCCCAGCTACAGCTACTGAGGTGGAAGGGGACATCGGGTCATTTTTCATCCTGGCCACTTTGTCATTTCCCGGAGAACATTTGACAAGAAAGCTAGGTTCACTGGCAGCCCTGAACTTAGTCACTCTCTCATCTTTGGCCCCAACAGCAGAGCCCTGGATAGTGCTCTGTTTCTCTGTGCCAGCAGTAGGGTTATTGTCACTTCCAGCCTCAGACACCATTTTGATGTCAGTGGGGAGGGTGAGGGTGGAGGCTGGAGCACTGGGTCTGATTGCAGGAGACTGGGGGGTGACTGAGGTCCCGCTGTGGGTGTGCTGGGAATCATCTGAAGCAGCAGTGCTCACACACATCGAGGCGGGCCGCAGGGCTGTGCTGCTGCTGTTACTACTGCTGCTGCTGGGAGCCAGAGATATGGCCGTCATTTTCACCACATTGACTGAGCTGACATGGGAAGTGGGCATCACAGTCTTGATGGGGCTGTTGGTGATGAGCAGGGTTGGGGGTGAGCGCAGTGTGATGGCACTGGTGGCAGAGGGCTTAGGCAGGATTTGAGCGTAACGGTGCCGTGCCAGGCGGTCACCCACAGGACTAGCTGAGATGTTCTGGGGAGTTTTGGGGGACTGTTTCAGAGACTGAGTAACCACTTGGAAGTTCACAGGCAGCACTTTCCCCTCTGCTGTCCCTACAGGGCTGGGTGAGGTCATCAGCTGCCTGCTTCTCTGTACCTGGGAGAAGAACAGTGAGAACATAATTTTATACATTAGGCACATTTATCAATATCATACCTGAATACTATGAACATTGGAAACATTTTTTAGACTGGTATCTTTTTCTTCCAAAGCCCCATACCGTGATTGGGCTGGGGACAGCTGCTACTACAATGCCTATGGTGGGCTGGGGGGAGAGCATAGCAGGGCTGCCACAGGGGATGGTGGGGCCAGGGGTACTGGCTTCAGTTCTCTTGACCTGGGTCTCGTTGGGCAGGGGCGAGTGGAGCTTCTGCTCCTGCTGCTTCTTCTGGATCTTTCGCTGCAGTTGCTGCTTTGCATCAACAGAGGGAGAGGGCAGGGTCTTCACCTGGGGCTGGAAAGAGTTCGCCTCAGCCGTGGGCACAAACGCAGAAGCTGGAGTAGGTGTCTTCATTCCTGGCAAGAGAAGAAGGAAAGTTACAAGAATTATACTTACAAGAATTAATCTTCCAACGGGAAAAACTGATCCCTTGTCTTGGTAGGCAAGCCCCATGCACCTCCGAAACAGACAGAGGTAATCAGTATAATGTAGACTTATTTTAACTAATTCAACTACAAACACTCTTTTTCAAAAACCTGCAACATCAACACAAAATCTTTATACAACAGTAAAGTTAACACCCCAGCAGACCAGAGGGCATCTTCACCTGTGGGTGTACCAGTCATAACGGTGAGGGCTGCCATGGACTTGGTACCGATGTAATGGCTATTGAGTAGGAAGCGGGCCAGGTCCTCCACGTTGTCAAACTGACGACTCAGGACCTTCTGGGCCCACTCACACACCAGGCCACAGGCTGCGGATCGCATTTCATCTTCGGCACTGGGCGACTGACCCGATGGCTCCATTAACTCACACTACAGTCAGAGAGAACAGAGCAGCATGCAGATGAGCATAAGACAAGTTTAGAAGTCTAACTGGGTATTTACTTTATTTACCAGTGAATGGAACTTAAGTTATTTCAGGTTAAACTTACCCCATCACCAGATTTTTGGAGATCCAGGTTGGGTAAAGATGGCATGTGAACAAAAGCTTTCTTCCTCAACCCACTATAACAGTATGTAAGAATGAGTTAAGGTTTTGAAACCTGGCAGTGAATCACCCTGGAAATAGAGATGACTGTAATATGCAGGAGCTGGCTTTAGATCTTATTCTGTGTCTCATCTATTCCTCTCATCCTCTGCTAGTCTCTCGGTACGAAGGGTCTCAGTAAGCTGTAAATACATAAATCTGCTTCCCAATGCATACTGGGCGCTATACGCTCTGCATTGGCATCTCAATGAGAAAAAAAAACTATTTAAAAAAACCTGTTTCATGGGAAGTTTACCTCTACCGAAATCTGCAAAAGACAGAAAAATCAAAGAACCACCCTAAAGCCAAACTTCAGCTTTTAAGCTCTGTGCCAAGGATTTCCTGCAATCTGCTTTTTCAACCTGCCTGCCATAGTCCTGCAGCAATAGTGGTTTTCAGTTCTTCAAACAAGATGTACTCATCATGGGGCAGATTGCTCATGCTGGCATTTCCATGCCCTTTAATGGACTGACCAAACTGATAACTGTGAATACACACTGCTGTCTACGATATTTTTTTGTGCTAGTATTTGCAAACTGAATTTCCTTCAGAAAAATAAATGTCATGTCATACTTATCATAAAAATAGAACATGAGAAAAAAATTTGATAGCCAACTCTCTGAAACAGCAAGAAAAAAACAACATTGCAATAGCCTTGTAAAATGAATCACTTAAATACTATATACATAAGAACAATGTAATTCCTTAGTAGTTACATTATTTTGAGGAGTTTGGATTTGTCACTAGCATGTTGTTGATGTAATGTGTCTCTTCCTGTGTGTTATTCATATTAGTTACAATTACGGCAATACTTGCCTTTGGTCTCAAAAATAAAAAGTCACAACAGATCATCCACTGATCAACAAGTCACTGGAAGTCCATTAATTTCCTATAGAGCTGAGTGACCATGGAAACTCAGCCGAAGCATGGACGGTCAACAAGCTTGTCGGCCAAGAAAAGTTGGCCACGGCTGAACTTTCTGTGGTCATCGGCCGTCAATAGCCAAACAGATTTGCGTGCTTCCTTGTTCCCCTATCGATGTGATTTCGTTCTATGAATTATAGTTCCACCTGGCAAGTGTAAAATGGGCGAGAAGTTTATTACAGCCATTCAAAGCTTCCCAGTTCTCTACAACTTATTTGAAAGACTAAACATCTCAAAAACGCTGCTTGGAGAACAGTTGCATCCAGCAGTAGAGCTGATGGTAAGCTTGGATGTAATATATTTGAGTTTTTCTGTTTATTTTCGATTACTGCTACCTATTTAGGGGTTGCCAGTTAGCTATGTTAACTTGTTAAAACAACGTAATGTTATGACTGGCAATACCAGAGCAGCAAAAATACATCATTTGCAGAGCAACCCATCAACCAAGTCGCTCGCGGTCTGAATAGCAGTAACTAGAATAGCAGAACAAAAGCACATTCAGACACAGGAAGACCTCACTGATACGTTTATCAGAATCAAAGGATATTTGGATTTGCCCCTCATGCCCAGCCGACGCGCCTTCATGTTGGGAAAGACATTCTTCATGATCTTTCCAAAGTCTGCTGCACTCAGTGGATTGTAGCCGAGATTGTCACAATAGCTCCTGGAATAGTAGGGATTCAACCAAAAGATAAGATAGTGTAATAGGTCACACTAGAAAACTGTGATGCCTCCAAGACTTGTGGGTGACTTCTGTTCCCCTTTACCTCTCCTGGCCCTATAATGAAGGTTACATACTCACTTGTATTCATCATACACCTCTTGCTTTGGGAGGGAAGTCTCTGGGTGCTCTTCTAGGTGATTCCGTATCCAGTTGAATGCATACATTTGTTGAGTACGGCTTGACGACATGGAACTCTGATCACTAAAATGGTGCATGAAAAAAATTAATCTTGTGAGGAAGTGTCCTTGACTGATATACATGATTTCTTGTCCTTTAATAGAGAAACTTTAGTACCATAATCCAGGAGTGGAGGACCCCCTCTGATTCTCAGTCCTAATGTGCAGTATTGGGGGGTTGAGGTGATGAATATATATGGGGAAACAAATGAAAAACACAGACAGCTGGGTATAGCAAAAATCTACCAGTAATAGTATTGCTTCATAATGATAATCAACCATACAGCTGGGATGAATGAATGATACTCTCTTACTAGGCAAATGAGTCAAAAGTGACCAAAAATATCCAATATGTCGTCATAAGTACAAATCACAAAATAAAACTTCACAATCACAATAACAATGGGAATTAATAGCAAAATAAAACCAAAGGCATGAGAAATTCTAACCAGAATTTATTTTTTAGGACCTGTTTGTGAAGTAGTCAGTGGAAATAAAAAGATTTGACAAGAAATGTGACAACCGTGTAACAAATGTAGAGAGCCAAGACAAAACAGCCAAGACAAAACAGCCATGTGTATGACAAAAATGCCAATGAGGAAAGTGAAATACTGAGCATGGGAAAACAATACCTTTTATCATTGCCATTGCTGGGACCAGAAGGCAACTTAAGGTAGAGGTAGAGTTTTTCGATGTCTGTAAACTTCTCAACATCTTGCTGTAAAAATTAAATAGCAAATAGGACAAGAGGAGATAATTTAACAAAAATGGCAAACAGAAAAGCATTGCATACCTCTCATAAAAATCATAAGTGTAGGTGTGACACTAGCTTGAGATTGCCTAGCTTAATCTGCCCAGGGGGAATACAAACTAAGTAAAAACCAAATAATTTTATTGCACAAACACGTCATTTCACAAATAAAATAGGTCGTGAGGGGAATGTAGAACTTTAGTCCGGCAGGCTAAACATTCACTTTTTTCCCCAAACACGATCTATGAAATTCTGGTGTCATTTGACAGTATAGACTAGTAGAGAGTGGAAGAGAAAATCGGAGAGAAGGAAGGTGACATGAACCAAAAGAGTCTGACTTAAACTCACAAGTATGCAACTTACTCCACTCCATCATGGAACGCCCCAACATTTGCATATTTAAGGGGGCAGAATTTCAATAAGCAGGGTGCTTATTTCAGGCCTAATTGTTGGGTCATTACAATTACACTGATAATGTTCAGACATACATCTTTAGTCAATTCATCTAGTTCATTATTTAGTTTCTAAATCAAACTACTACTCAGTTATGACGCTTGCACACAACCTTTTTACAATCGACTCCACCCCCAACTGCTTTCAATTGGTTTCTAAGAATGGATTCATCTCACCTCTTTCTTTTCTATTCGCCTCTTTGTTGCTAGGGGAACCAATACTTGAATGAATGAGGTGAGAGCTGTCAGCCAATGAGCAGTGAATAAGCTATTTACTACACTCCTTTGCTACAAGCATAGAGTGAGCTACCTGTCTGTGTCCTTTCCTGTTGACACTATGGTTGTGTTTGCACCATCAAAAATGTTATTTCATTGGCAAAATCACCTTAGAACGTCTCAGAAACAGAAAACTCCATGTCCAAGTCAAAGCAGAACCCTCATGTGCAGGTCCCATTTCAAAATAGGAGCGATACAAAACGACTAAACATTAAAATCCCAATATATACAAGGCGTTAACTGGGTTTGTTGGGTTTGTTTGATCCACGCATCACTGTTATTTCGCAATTTCATCTGCACCTGCTAGAGGCAGCGCTGGCATGTGCCACAAGAGCACAGATTTTAACAATGTATCTATTTTGTATTTACTTGAGGAAGAAGGCATTGTATCAGCACCAGTTTTTGACCAGCCCCTTCTTGGTGCACGGTATGTGGTCAAGGTTTCCTCCAAGGTTTTGCATGGGTCGCATTCAGACTCAAGATGCAAGTAAATGCAGTACCATCCAGGGTGATCAGACTGTATTCAGATAGAGTAACAAGGCTACAGTAGGTGTCCAAAGTGAAGGCTGGGACATTGCAGTGTATGGTTAATGGACAAGGTTTGTTTACGAGCCAAGCCTCCGTACTCGCGCACTTCAAAAATTTTAACATCAGGGCAATGCCAATATGTTAAACATCAGGGCAACGCATAAAATCCAGGTGAAAATGCACCCAAGCACACGCAGTGACGATCCGACCACCCAAACAAAGTCGAGGTGGACAGAGATGCATTTGGCCACATTAACAACAAAATGTAAATGTAATGTGACTCCAATCTACATATAGCAACTATGTAAACGGAAATAATTTTTGTGTGAGAATCCAACCAGGAAGCGTACAAAATCAAACCTGCTCAGATAACATACTAGTCCAAACTGGACTGTCGGGATGGGGAGGTGGGACGGGATTTACTGTCAGTTTTAAAGGACATAAATAATATGAGAGGAAAGGACGTGCATGGAAATCTGTGTTTTGTTAGGGAAAGAGAAATCAGAGTTCAGTGTCTACACCAAAGACCGATTTAAATGTAAATCTAAATGTAATCCAGCTAAATCATATCTAGAGACAATCTGGATATGAGACACATGGTGTAAAGGCAGTTTTACAGGCATTTATTATCAAGAAAGTTTACATGGAGTGAAGCCTACAGGCTAGTCCCCAGTAGTCCCAATCGGATGTTTGGCGTGAGACAGTTTGTATATTCAATGTGTAAGCACTCAGAAGTGCCAAAGAGTGGATCTTTTTATCAGTTCAGGACTTGCACATGACAGGGATACCTATCTGCCAAACACCAGACGGACTTGTTAAAATGGAAATAGACTCTTAGATATGGTGACAATATAGACACAAGGCTTTATCATGTAGCTTCAATTTCATTGATGAGACCTCGCCACTGAATACAAGGGGTGGGACAGTTCAGTTCAGATAAATCCACAGTAGACTGTGTATGAATGGAGCTTATACTGACTTAAAAACCCCGCTCATTTCAGTTCAGGCAAGAGGTGCACCGATACCATTTAGTGATTATCACTTACTTTGCTAATTAAGCTACTTAACTTTATGTATACCTGTGCACTGAGATAAATACTAGTCTCATTACTTTTCTTTTTTTCTTTTCAGTTTTGCCCATGCTAAGCTATTCTATAGAATATTGCTGAAAATTAGGTCTATATGTTTTTACAGGCCGATACATTTTAAAATCTTTATGTTACTATAACCAAAAGCCTTTCTTCCATCTATTGCTGTAATGTAATTGATAGGTAAGCATATTTCAGTATCATGGTACTCAGTTCTTGGTATTGTGTCAGCATGTTGGCTTGAGGTCATTACCCCACTACACCAAGCTATAAACACAACACGGACAACATGGAAAGCACAAAACTAAGCCATACATTAGTTATTATGTTCCACCAATAAAGAGTTATCTGACTCTCAGATAAAAGGGGGAGGGGGATCACATAAAAAGATACACTACTATATATCTGGGTGCCCAAATAGAGGAAAGACTTGACATGTATTACGGCATTTATCACAGCTACTCACCAATATGTTGTCCACCTTTGATTGTACAGATTTGCTACAATGAGGAAGAGAGCGAGAGAGTTTGGGTTAAAAACATTTAAACATGCAAGATGTTTTTTCATTCAAAGGATGTCTTCGATTTGATTAGGCTTGGGTCAAATGTATGTCCTATTCCTGCTGTCCTGTGTTTGTGTGTATAATATTCTATTAAATATGATAAGTAACTTGAGGTAAGCTGGGTGAGTCACTGTGCCTATCAAATCTAAAGGAATTGTAGTCTTATAATCCACAAATTAAACCAGTCTCTCGCTGGTATCAACACATTAAACCAGTCTCTCGCTGGTGTGTCTGGTTTGACACCTGTCATGCACGTCATGGTGAGCATCAGCATCCCTGGTGGATTTGGTGTCATCTGTAACATGGCCTCCTATGGCTCGGTGCTAATGATTATGGCTAGTACTGTATGCAACCCGACGTTAACGTCTAAATAATAAACAAAGAGCTTCCTCGTCCTGTTGCTTTTTCTTGCTGCTATTGCAATTCAGCTGCTAATTTAACGTTAGCATGTGAGCACTCGGGTTATTTCTTGTCGCTTTGTGCAGCACAGCCTCCTTGGCCACTTCAGTGCTAGAGACGCTAATTATAAGCTACGGCTAGCAAAGGACAGTGTGGTGCGCTGTGGCTGTTGGTTGATATTTCCATCCTTACCAAATTGAATTCTTTATTTTGAACTGTAATGCATTAGCCTCAGGCCCCTGAAGTCCTGGCACTAGCGTTGGAAGAGAGCCTAATCCCGAGGTAGGCTTCTGACCAGGTTGTTGTTGATCATCAGCCATCACGATGAGTCTGGAGAGGGGTGGTGGGGAGCTTTAACAAGTAGGCCTCATCCCCGGCTGTGCATTACACCGGACCCACCGTTGGTGAGCGACTCAATTAGCTAGGACAACCTGCTGAATCGACAATAAAGCATGGCTACCAAACATTATGATTTGACCCTTGGAAAATAGAAAATAAAACAATAAAACACTATGGCATACAAAAGACATTTCGCAGAGGACTCCACTGCCGCAAATAGCACGCCTGCAGCAGCTACAGACGAGCTGCGTCAAGCTGGCCACAGAGTCGGAATAAGATCGGAAGGCAAGTGATTTTGCCTTCAAAATAAAAGCACACGATTTGTCACGTTTAGAAATGAAGAATACCGTAGTAAAGTGTTGGGGTGTGCACAGCAAACTTCATATCAAAATACTCGGTGAGATCATTAGGTTATATATGGCGTGAGGCGGACTTACCCATTAGGCAAGGTAGGCGACCGCCTAGGGCCCCAACAGCCAAGGGCCCCGTGAGAGTTCCCCAAATTATTATTTTTAAATATATATACAGTTTTTCATTCCAATTTAGGCCCCTCAAAAATCATACGCGAAAATGCCCCGAGAGCGCTTATTTTTATATCAGCGTCAATGTGGCCCCCCCTCAGTCCAGACTACAGTGGTCTATTCCATACGCCACTGCGCAACTGCGAGCCGGGGACGTCACATTCCAGGAAGTAAACAGCACTGAGCGTACGCTGCTGCGCATGTACTAACGTCAGTGAAGAGATAGCGGTCGATTCGAAAATGAAACGGAGCTATGAAAGCGGTGCACAAAAGAAAGAGAGAGAGAAGACCGCCCAGAAACACAACTTAGTGCAGCAACAGCAAGCAGGTCCAGTCAGCAGCCATTCCAGAGAGAGGGAGAGAGAGAGAGAGAGAGAGAGAGAGAGAAAGAAAGAGTAGTGCGGTGGTTTGTGCCACCGTGGGTTCTCTCGTAGCCCAAGAACGCTCGGAAACTGTCTGTGGTTACTCCCCGTCGGGGTTTTATTTGCAGCCACACACTGATCAGCACACAACACACGTTCACTGGGCGCTGCTG
>OMLI01032523.1:0-21044 GCA_900302605.1 Rondeletia loricata | reverse complement strand
AATAACATAATAATTATTCGGATAATAGTAGTGTTCTTGCTGTAGCAAGCACACTAATAATAATAATAATAATAATAATAATAATAATAATAATAATAATAATAATAATAATAATAATAATAATAATAATAATGATGCTCAAAGTGGCAAAGAAAAAATGATAATCAAAGACAGGTAAAACACAAGAGAAATAAAATGAAATGCGAAGCAGATCGTTGTCAATAATCACCCAGTCTCCTGTCATCATATTGAGCACAGAGAGAGTTCAGTGGCCTAATGGAAGCTTGTGTGGCCTGTAGGTAAAGATGGCAGTCTGGAAATTCAAGGTTCAGGTGGCAAAGCTGTTCACATGTTATTCCATCGCCTCATCTAAGGGCTCTTATGAATAAGGACTAAAATTAGGTTATGTCCATTTCCCAAGCCATGTCGAAATCATTTCAACATGACGTTCAAACCCAATCACTGCCTGCAACTACACAAAACAACCATTATATCAGTTCAACTGAAAACCGTGTAGTCCTCAGCGTTGAAAAATTATGTTTATGTTCAAACTAACTGTGTTTGTATTGTCAGATCAAATAAACCGGCCTTTACATGCTTTTAAATTAGGCAATAGCCCATGTATATAGGCCTACCTTGGAAGTATAATTAAATATAAGATACTGCAGGAAACTCATAGTGACAAACTCATCATCAGAGCAGCTGTTTACTGTTGAGTGGTTTGATATAAAACCACAGTGAGATAGATTTTGACATTTTAAAGATTTCAAAAAGTTTCCACTTTTGCAGAATCCGGGCTAGTGGATGGAGTTACCATTAAAATAAAATAATAAATAAATAAAACCTCTGTTAAACGGCTTATTCCTACACACACTGACTGATATTCAAGGCAAGGATGTACAATTTGGCTGAACTATGCATTTCCCCCTGTTAACCAAAGCCACAAGTCTGCCCTCATGTGGATAGAATGAGAAGGAAAGTGGACTGGCCTACACTGTAGTCATTTCTCTATGGGCCTGGTATAATGTCAGCACGTTTACACGGTGGCTTAGTGAAATCCCAGTTTTCTAATCTCTTTTTGGGGGAATAATTGTACATTTGATTGCTCACGATTCAAATAAACATCATTAACCACCCCTTTTTTAAATTTATTTTTTAAATAAAGGATACCGAAACAAGTAATTAATTGTTACTGCATAGGCCCAAAGTGAAAATAATCATCCACAGTCGTCACATGAACTATCAATAAAGCAACTGGTTGTGTGGAACCAATGTATTTAATCTATTTTTGTATTGATCCAACTCTTGGTTACAAAAATAAGCGAGAGAAAGACATAGGCCTATAGACTACTGAGTTAAACCATCGCGCACAAATGATTTCACTTTTTGCGGAGCCAATTTGGGGTTTTATTCCCCGATTGTAGAGCTAAACAACAATGGAAACTCTTCACCTGCATTACTTCAACAACAAAAAAACAACTTTTTCACTGCCATTTTAGAAACCTTTGTCCTTGCAGATCTAAGCTTAACATAAGGGCGCGTACTGCAGCAGATCTACCTGAAAGATATTCAATTAGATGAGAGGCGACGGTCCTGGCTTGTAGGCCTACTATGAAAATAGCCTATGTCTCCCAGTGTTTTCTGGCAGCGTTACCAGTGTCGCAAGATGTCAAATAGAGCTAAATATGGATGGAAGGCGTTGAAATCAGTATACAATATTCCAAAACATTTGTAGCCTGGAGTCAAACCACTCAGTCCTCTTGTGGCCTGGGGGTTGGGACACCAAAGGTCCAATAGCCCCTATTTAGACATTTACAGCTACTTTTATTATACTGTCTAGACGGTTCAAGGTTTAGTAAACAATCCAGCGTTAGAAAGCAAAGGAAATAACGGGACCATATAGGCCTGTGTGCGCCAAATTACACCACTGATGAATCCTCACACAGTTTCAAATATCATTTCATTATTCTGTGGCTGGACAACAGGAGCGGCCTAACAGATAAAGGCTTCGTGACTAAAATGACACACCATTTGTCGTGTCTACTTTATTTCACACCACAATGTACATCACATGCGTCTTTTAAATGCACATACACAAGGAAGCCATACTTTTATAAATAATTCCACAGCATAGCTTGCACTGTGCTGAAATGTGTGTTGCTAATAACGCGAAGAGTATGAACACAAATAAATAAAAGCAGACTTGTATATTGCTCACAAAAATATGGCACGTTGATTATACAAACGCTAGAGATCTTTGTCAATTAAACTGTGTTTCAACGGGATGATTACAATGGTTGACATGATTTTTAAAAAAAATGCTGAAGGGTCCAGTCTGTAAAAAATATTGGTGTTTAGCTCCCATTTGACTCGCACCTCTTGTGTCTATCTGCTCCACCATGTCTGGTATCAGAATAAGGGATTCCCAGTGAAATACTGTAGGCGGTCGCGGTTGAGCTTTTTCTCTTTCATTCTTCTATTTTGAAACCAAATCTTCACCTGCCGGTCTGACAGATTCAACATCCTGGACAGCTGAAGTCGCTTCTCCTTGTTAATGTACACGTTGAAGAAAAACTCTCGTTCAAGTTCTCGGATCTGGTATTTGGAGTAGGGGCACCTCTTCTTTCTGGACCTTGTTGTTGAACCTGCAAAGACAAAATGTGAATATGTTTCATTGAAAGGAAGACGATAACAGTTGTTGTGGTAAAGAGTATGGTACAGTTAACAAGTTGACAAAATAAACTGATTTATTTCAGCACACAGGCTCTCTCTCTCTCTCTCTCTCTCACACACACACACACACACACACACACACACACACACACACACACACACACACACACACACACACACACACACACACACACACACGTGCGCGCGCCCACTAAAGACAATGCACAGCACTGAGAAATGTGCATTAAAATGAACTTCTACACTGAACTGATTTGTATGAACATGGTAGGGCTTGAAGATATAACATGGCTTCTTCTTTCTTATCTGATTCTCTTTAATTCTCTGCGTCGTTGCCAGTGCAGCTCAAGAAACCTATCAAAAGACTGGCCTACCTATCAATTCCCGTGATTAAACAAACTATCAATACGATTAACACACAAGGAAAACAACAACTTCGGGTTACATAAACTGTTTCCCATTGTAAATACGTTTACAACCGTAAAGTAAATCTTATTGGGATATAAAAGCTTTTGCATGCTTATAAAGAGGCACATAAACCTAGACGGACATGGATAGTGGACACACTGCAGTCCAGCCACTCCATTGTCTATACTGGTTTACCTTACACACCTTATGCCCAGTACAATGAGAAAAACACCTACTCTGTTGGTTGTTCTTGTCGCCGCAGTTGGAGGATGAATCCTCGTCGATGCTCTCGGGTGGGTCCGGTTTGGACTGTTCTGGTTTGGTTGAAGTCTGATTGTTAGTACTTGCAGCATCTCCGGGCACGGCAGAGTCTGTCTTTTGTTTGAGGAGCTCAGGGTTGGGCTTGTCCGAGTGGAGAGTGTCAAAAAACTGGTCGAAGCCCTGAGGAAGAACTCCATTCCGGCCAACATTGGTGAAGAAATTGCACGGCGAGCTCGTCCCTCCGTGGTGGCCGTACAGGGACTCGTTTTTGAAGATCACATCCGCCCTGCTGCTCGAGGACTGGATTAAGTCCCGATGCATTATCTCGTCCGCTGAGTAGTAAGACGCGTAATTGCCCCTGTAGTGCCATTTGCTGGGATGGTCCAATCCATAATCCCTGAAAGCGACTTCTCGAACAGGTTGGACTTGGGCTATGTTGGGAGAATACGGGAAATTGATCTGACACGTAGTAGTCTGCGGTAAAAAGGAGGAGACTGATGTAAAATCAGCCGCCGAAACGTAATAAGTACAACTCGGTAAATACATAGAGGCACAGTTGCTGCGATCATCGTATTCCGTCATATCTCTCCCCCTTTTCCCCTTTGCAATAGAGGGAAGGAATTTGCAGCTCGGCTGTGTTCAACTTTGTCCATCTATTGCACCATAGGCGCGTGGAAAGACCCCGCCAGGGAGAAAAAATCGGAAACGTAGGCAGACCTGCAATTCATCTTGATCGATTCTTGAGGTAATTGTGTCATGTGATCCGGCAAAGAAATTACCATACATCAATATCAGTCATTAAAAACCGTCCAGAGGAACTCATGTGGGCGCATGCAAGAGACTTCATTGGTTCTCCGGCTGCAGAGGCAACTCCTCTCTGGTCGCTCACGGAAAAGAAATTTGTGAACCACCGCTGGAATATTTATCAGTGAAAGGTTTACGGCAACATAATCCTCACCATGCAATGACAGCCGCACACACTTATATGTATTCATCCATGTATTTTGCACTGTTTGGAGTATAAGCACCGTGAGTTTGTAGCAACAGTTATGTTGGAAGCATTGAAGTTGACCTCCACACTTAAAACAGAACTTGGAGAGGAATGGCCACTGCGCCTGCACTGTTCCTACACGATTAAACGAGCAGCTTGCATATGTGGGCAGCTGATCATAACTTTACATCAGTCTAATCTGATTCATGCGATTAATAAACATTTACATTTTAAAACAGTTTTGAATGCAAATCAAATGTATATAAAGAAGACCTATGCAAAATGGAAGGTGGGGGGGACAATTCAGTCCATGCAAACAAAAGCAGTGTGGAAGATGGTTTACTTCACAGTCAGATCTTCAAGCCTCTAGGCCTACAGCCTGGTGCAAAAAGCTCCAGCGCCACAGTTTAGGTAACATAGGCTATAAGACATTTTGGATACGAATAAGCATCCAAACTAATTCACTTTTGGATTAGAAACCTATAGCAACATAGAAACTAGAAACTCGTGGCAATTTGGATTAGAAATGTAAAACATCATTGCTGCGTGTTCCTAATTTGACCTACCTTAGTATTCCCTGCAGAAGATTTTAAAACATCCATGTAAAACATCCCACGGTGTTGCAGCAACGTTGATTTTGGATGGCACACGATCTTCACAAAAAATATAGGCTAAATATCAACTGCAAACACGATTGACTGAGCAAACCGAGGCACTGCATTGCCAAGTACAAAACAACTGGCTTTGACCGTCTGTGGTCTAGGTGATTCACCAACAAGCCTCTGCACCCAAATCACTTTATTGCACACACAAAGGCAGCCATCCTGCTGAAGTGTACGCCTGTGTGTGGGCCTTCCTCGGCGGGGGAAACGGAGTTAAGACACTGGTGAAAGGATACCTCATGTCTCCAAGCCTTGAGAAATACTTTAGTTTGCCACCGTGAGTATGTTTTTGTTGTTGTATATTATTCGTAACCAGGTAGGAAAAAAACAGGCACCTCATAGGCTTTACAGGCCTGACTACACTGGACACAATTATCTGAAAGCATCACTGCAAATTATGAATATCCATTAAATGCAACTCTCATTTGTGGAGCTATGGTGGTTCATTTCGAGGACTAAGTAAATTGTCCATTGCTGTAAGCTTGTAGGCCAAAGTACTATTATGAAAAGTGTCTAAAGGCCGACTAAGCTTATTATTATTGGGACTAGAGTTAAACTCAGCTCTGTAGTCGTGTTCTCTGTCTAAAACTAGTTTCTCCCCCCTTGAGGTTGAAACGCTTCAGGCAGTGAAGCAAAGCACGCAAAGCAAATTTAGACTTAGAAAACTAACTAGGCTGCTGCTAAAAAAAACCTATAGGGATTTATAAACAGACTACTCTGATTCATCCGAGGCGTTTGCCCATATAAAGGTTGTAAATGGACCTTCCTTTATCTCTCACCAACAGTACTGCAGTTTGGTAGAATACGGACATAAAGAATTTACTTCTTAACTAATGGATACGCGTATGGGCAGACCTGTTGCTCATTGTATTCACTCTCAAAAGTCTACAAGATCCTAGCCTATTACTGATGTAATGCTGCTGTTATTATTATTATTATTATTATTATTATTATTATTATTATTATTATTATTATTATTATTATTATTATTATTATTATTGCAAATGTTTCGTTTATAGGCCTACTACGCCTTCGATCACCTGTCCACCCGTTTTTGGTTGCGCTTTGGGCATCCATGTGTATCTTGCATATTAAAACTCGTGTAATGTGCACTGTTGCAAGGTGCTGAGCATGTTAACTATCACATTATTTGCTCATGCTACGTGCTTGGCAAATAAAGGTGTGTGTGGTGAGTCTGAGGTACATTTTCCCAGAATAAAACACTTTACTCTGAGGCCAGAGGTTTTGAGAAACTCATCTTTTGCTGAGATTGTTGTGTTGTGCGTAATTATGCAATTTTACCGAGCCTAAATGACTGACTTTTAAAGTTCTTAAAATGAGTTAGAAAAGTAGACATTTAAGGCAATGGTGGAAATGTTATATACTCGTAACCGAGTAACATGTGCTAACATTTTGGGAAGCAGCATTTCATAGTCTACTAACTTGACCTTAACTTTGTTTTGGCGCCCATCTGGGAGAGCCTGAGCCTGAGCTGGCTTGAGAAAGTGAGTTTGGCAGAAAAGACATTGGGCAAAAAAGCAACATACAGTAAATACTGAAGTAAAACATGTTGCTTATTGCACCTAAAGACCTCGAGGTAGCCATTCCACATAGTCTACCCAGTAAAAACTAATAGTAGATGAAACATGCTGTGTGGTAAGGATTTTAATATGAGTAAAACCTGGTGGTAAACTGCAATAGGCCTACAGCATATAGGCGTATGTATGAAATAACAAAGTGAAGACAAGAAATATAGCAAGGCTACAAAGGAGACACAGGTAGCCTAAACATCCCTATTCAAAACCCTGTTAGAGGTATAATGTCAGTACCCTCTAAAAATATGGTTAATCAAAGGTGGGCAACATGTTGTTTCCTACAACCATGACTAATGGAAGAAACACCTACAACTCTAAACGTTATCCACATATTCATGATATTTGAATGTTACCTTATGCTTGTTTGGTGTTATTTTATTTTTCTTAAAGAACCGTTTGGGGTTACATATTTAAAAAGATAGAAAGTACATAAAAGTATGTCAAATGATACTATACCCAGATAGAACCGTATAATTCCAAGCTCACAAAATAGTGAAACTGATTGGTTTGTTTTGAAACCTCAGCATGGTTCTTTATTGTTTATGGCTCTTCACTGCTCTTCACAAATAGATATAAAGAGAAACATAAGTAGTTAGTAGCAATGATGTGGTGATGATAATGTGATAATGTAATGGGAAGAACCATTAATAGATCCTCTTCTGTAATGTTTAATGTTACTGCTGGTATTCATCTGCTATGGTGCTTTGGGGATTCTTTGATAGTGTTTAACCCCACCAGGTCAAGAAACTGTGCAGCGTGTTGGGGTGAAGAGGTCAAAGGATCTGCCTTTAGAATCAGATTGATAACTTATGACCAAGGCTTGAACCTTAGACTCTCCACCAAAATGTCAAAACAGCAATTCCATGTTTCTGGAAGATATGAAGAGTGAATCATTTGGATGCTAGATGTGCAGTGCACACATGGATAAAGTGCATGTAACATGTATAACACCAGTTCTCATTTATGCACAGAGGAATCTGTATTTGGTGTAAGAACATTCATAGCATTTATACATCTATCACTAGGAAATGAGTGATTACTTATATGGGGTCTAAATTGCATCAAAACTTTGGTTACAACCACAGAAACCTCCCAGGGTTCTGTGGACTTTTCCTTAGGGTGTAAACTGCTGCTGTTCTGTGAATATTTATTATGAAGGCAGGAGTTAGGCCTGCCATGCCTCTGCTGGGTAGGAGAACCATGTAAAGGCACATTTGGCCAAAGGTGGAGGAAATGCACAAACCCTGTACCTAAGTAACAGTAAAACTACTTCCGACTAAAAGTAGACTCTGTTCAAAATTCAATTTGATAGTATTTGCTATTGAATGTGCTGAGGTGTAAAAAGTAAAAGTGGATGTTCACTGTATAATATTGCAGCGTTATGTAGCACTAAAGGAGTCGGTGGTTCTGTTTAAGTTCCCTCATTTGAAGATGTTTGATAAAGTCAAAGTTAAAAATTTGCTAGATGAATGTAATTGAATGCAGAGTAGACTGTTTGTTAGAATAATTAATTAAGCGCCTACAAAAAGAACATTTATCTGGTCACCTTCCACTTTAATTTCAAAAACTAACTTGCACATGTAGGATGATCAAGTTCATGTATCATAATGATCAATTGTGCGTTTGATAGAAGTGAAAGGTCCTGGATATAAGGAAGGATGTAACGTTGAAAATCAAGCCTACATGGTCTAATAACGTAATTGACTCATCAGTTTATACACAAACAATTTACCATTGCTTATTCCCCGGCCTGGTTGAAAAATTTAAACTGACTCAAATGATGCACAATAACTTAACTATAGATCATTTAAAAACATTTATTTACAAATGTACTGATTTGTAGGGTTGGGCACGTTACAAACCTCCTTATTGTCCGTGCGTAAAAGGATGGCTGTGCCAAAGTATTGTGCATCCTCTCATTAGCCAATAACGTAACCTGCTTTCTGTAATCAATTTAAAATTAATCAAATCCGAATGGAAGTATTCTGTAATCAAATATGTACTTGTAGAGACTGGATCTACAGGCCAAAGTAGACTATTGTCTGATGCAACTAATTTGATCTGTTTTGGTTTGGCTATAATATCAACACTCAATTTAACGTAGTTATATCTAATCATCAGTCATCTGAATGTTTCACATCCACAAACTCATAGGTCTACTTTTGGAAACATTTGAAATTAACATCTTGTAGCGTGTTGGACACACTGGCTGCGGCGCAAAGCCCTTCCTCCGTAGACCGATATTGAATCAATACGATATAGCAAGGCAAGGGAACTTCACCTTTTAATGAAGATGCAAAATAACTTGGAAATAAAAGCATCGGACATTTTATTGAACTACAGCAGTCAGGCAATAGGCATGCAATTATCATGATAATCTTTATAATATAGTTTTTTTTGTCAACGTTTTTAAATTCTTCCGTCGATAAACATGAACTTGAGCTCAGACTGGCTGTTTCCACACAAACAAATTAGGCCTACGTTATACATGGGCTAGGCCGTCATACAAAATACACAAAAATACAGCCTGTCACTTTAAATCAGTCCATCATTCATGTTGGTATGGAAAAGAAAGAAATAGGCCCACAAGTTTATAATCTCCCGCAGCCAAGGCCTACAAAGAGCCAAGGCCTGTTGGAGTTTCGCAATGTCAGAAACGACCAGCTGGGTCAAACTCATTATATACAGGCTAGTAGACCTACAGGTTTAATTTAATCTGAGTTGCATCTTTTAATTTACTTTGATGATCCTTTCATGTCTCATGGCTGGACAACGAATCAAAAACGGTATTACTTTAACAGGAATAACAACACTTTACACATATCCATACATACATTTCAATGCCATAAACCGATTCGTGCAAAAGGACAAGTGATGTGCTGCAGGATTCATATCAAGGTACAGCATCTTCTGCTCTGAAGCGGGTTCGCTGCTCGGTAGGTAAGGTGGTCGAGATCAAGTCCCAAGGCCATCAGTACGTGGAGAAAGCTTGTTCGCGCATCATCAGTCGTTTCTTCTTCATCCTACGGTTCTGAAACCATATTTTCACTTGTTGGTCACTCAGGTCCAGTCTATCCGACAACTCTTTCCTTTTCTGTCTGTTTATGAATTCACTCATCATAAATTCATTCTCAAGTTCAGCAAGCTGTGGCTTCGAGTAAGGTTTTCTCTTCTTTCTGGTTTTCACTTGTGACGAGCACCACGGGACACCTGGAAGGAAAACACGTAGACATTAGTTTTATACTTCAAATTAACACCAACCAAAACGTTAATAGGTATAGGAAATAGCTGCTCACAATGGCACTGCTTCCGATGTTGCCCTTTCCTTCGAAGAAAAAATAATTGGACTATAGCTACCCTATAATATATTTAAGAAGGCTACTAAAATATCACAGTAAAATTAGGTTTAAAAGTATCCTGTACCACAGACACACTAGGAGCCCATATAAGAATAGTATGTGAATATCGTAAGAATGCCACAGACCATAAAATACGACACGGTCAGTATAAATTCATTATTGAGTCCCACAGACAAACTATAAGTCCCTATAATAATATTATAGGAATGTTATAGGGATATTATAGGAAAAAGAAACACCATAAACACCATAAAGTAGGCGATAATGCCACTATACTACAGATCCACTAAAAGTCCCTATAGGAATATGATAGTTTTTATAGGGCTGAAAACAAAACGCAAACGGTGGGAAAGCTGATTCTGATTACAAGTGTTGGAAATTGTTCAGACAGCAAAACGCAGCACTGTAGGTTACTTAACCGTCAGCAAAAGCCGTCCTGGAGCATGTGTTACTGGATGATGGCTGGACGGGATTTGGCGCCTGCTTGGTGCCGTCCACACTGGGTGGACCTGCTGAATTCGGGTCCAGCTGGGCTGCACAGCCCCGCAGCCGACTGTCCAGGTTTGAGTATTCATATTTAGAGCTGCGGGCGCCGGCGGCTCCATGCTCTCCAGCGTAAACTTGAGCTTGTTTAGAGTCTTCTGTCTTGTGGTTTGTGTCAGGAAAACAGTATCTAACCGACTCCTCCAAATGCGCCTTGCCGTGGCTGGCGGAGGGATTCGTATTTATAGACACCGAGTTGGAGAGAAACGGCGGACAGTAGCCTCCACAGGCGCGGCTCTGTGGCGGTGCTGGCGGTGGCGACGGGCACGAACTTGAGGGAGTCCACGGGAGCGTGCACACCTCTCTGCGGTTGTATGGGATCTGATGAAGCCCGGGTATGTGGGCTCCATTGCCCCGCAAGTTGGAGAAATACAACGAGTCTGAGGGAGCAAAATTCAGCAGAGAACCAACATAGCCGGCATTTAAAGGATTCCGTTCACACATTTCCATGGAGCTTTCCTCAGACGCTTCTTGCAAGCCTTTTAGCAACTCCTGAAGAATAAAGGGTAGGTAATTGTTGATTTGTTAATACAGCGTCACGTGATATGCAAAATATGTTGTTCGTCCCACCCTTGCTCCCAATACTGCAAAGCAAAATATTCCATAGGCCTAAGGAAATATTGGACTGCTGCATGAGGGTGGGGGATGAATCTAGTCTAACGTTTTATTTCGTGGCTCAAAACCTTTTGCTGCTGATGGTGTTTCTCCTTATTCAATAATCTAATTCAGAGATTCGTCAGAAGTATGTCTATTTCAGAGTCAGGGGCGCTTTGTTAGAAAATGTGTTTTGGTATCATGGTGCTGTGGCATGACAACAAGTAAGATGACGCTGTGTCTGACCCATATGGTACAAAGGAAAATACAGGACCTCAAGTATACTGCAAAGGAGACTGAGCAAGACATACTGTGCTTTACAAAATAGGTATAGACCCACACTATACATAAAATACTCCCAATGCACAAATATATTGTTAATAACTAAATTAAATACATAATTATGTAGATAAACTAGTTTTCTCACAACGACAACGTTATTGCTTTGGAATAAAAGTCCATCAGATTACATTGCTTTTAGAATATTCAACAAAATCCTTATAATAACATGCACCAAAAAAGTCTTAATGAATTGTCAAAAACAGAAAGAAAGAAAAAACAGCAAATGTCGCAATGAGCTGAGACCTTAGGCTACAAATGGGAGTGAAAACAACGTTGGGAAAACATGACCCATATCCATATTTTTACAAATTCAAATAGCTTTTACAGAAAACCAGTCCCCAGTCTCTGACCCACATTTTTCAGCGCTCGGTTATTTAAATACACATTTCTTCCGTTGTTTAGAGTAATTCCTCCTCCAAGATGATAGTTGATCCTTCTCCTTTCTCTGACTGAACTTCACCATAAACCACGTAAAGGCTCATGTAGTCCTGTATCGCATTAGATTCAATTTGAAAACATTTTCTTCACAGCCTCGCGTTTATTGCCTGAATACTTCAATTCTATATAAGCTTATTTTCCTCGTATTATTATTTTGTAAGTCGTTGTACCTGATCTACAATCTCAGTATATGACATTGTGGATAAAAAGAAACTTTCCTCCTTTCTGGGTTAAAAGAAAAAGACCATTATAAACACCCTGTCGCCATAAAAGCTTCTGCATGGCCTTCCTATTGCACAATTACATTCCTGAATCTCCAGCCAAATGTTAGAATCATCCGTAACTAGAAAGAAAGAGAACAAACTCCTCCATATTCAAAAAAGCAAGACTGTCATGCCAAGTCAGATCCATTCTAGTTCAAGGTCAAAACCTATTGTGCCTAAATTTAGTAAACCAAGTCCAAGTGCACATTACCAGCACTGTAGGTTTCCTATCGCAGATGATAATCGCTTTCCTAAAGCAAAATCACTATAATATTCCCATAGGGACTTACAGTGTGTCGCTGGTACTCAGTAGTGAGTTTATAGTGATCTTACTGCTTTATGGTTATTTTTTAAATATCCTATGGTATCTCCATAAAATTCCTATACTATTCCCACAATATTCTTCTGGGGATTTATAGTGTGGCTGTGGTAGCCACATTTTTTTCTGTAACATTTGTATATTATCCCTCTAAGTTGATGTTTTTCGTCTTTTTTTGTAAGGGTAGCCTTTTCAAAAATAATAACCTAAGTTGACTTGCAGCAGTTGGTGTTTCAGGGGGTCTCCAGCAAAAGAAGGGGTGTAGTTTACTTTTACTATTTCATTAACTAGAAATTAGTACAGTGGGAGAATGTAAATGTAAATGTAAATGTAAATGTATATGAGGATGACTGCTTTGATCAGGTTTCACTGTAACCCATGTTACCTCCCCACCTACAACATAGACAGTGATGTAATTCTAGACTAAATCATAACTAACAACACAATTCATGATTTTTGTCAATTTTTGTCCTAAGGACAAAATCCTGTCCGTGGTCAAATAGCCTAGGTATAGTTTTCCTCTACAAGGAAAACGTTTGGGAACGTCTGGCATAGAATAACCCATCAGCCTAATAACATCTATATTGACATTTCAATGTCAATAACAACAGTTCATAAGAAATATTAAGTACAACAGAAGTTGAACGCATTACAATTGCGTTTCTCAAAAACATTTTAGTGACATATCTCACAGTTTGAGTTGTTGCGCCAATAATCCAGTAGGTGGCGGTACAAGTCCACAAATAGCAGCTGTCAGATGTTGCCACGCAGTCCAGTCTCTGTCCTCTGCTGAGCAGCTTTCTGCCATTACCATCATCAGTAACTACAATGATCATATCCAACCTGAACTGTGCAGACTTTCTGCTCAATAAAATGTGTTTGGGACATGAGGGACCAAAGTACCCTGATGGAGCCTATGCCTGTGTCATATAGGCCTATTGTAGCAGGACCAGTAATGACTATTGTTTATTTATTGTAAAGCACCGTCCCAAACAATGTTACAATTAATTACATTAATAACTACTATAAAGTGCACGCCCATGAAATCAGTATTTCAAATAGACTGAGGCAGTACTATAGTATAAAGTACAGAAGCCCTGGTTGAAAAAATGTTTGGCTTAGTTAATTTGGTTTTGGTTAGTAGGACGGAAGGCTGCGCTTTTGCTCACTTAAATTAATCTAATCAAATAAGATTTTTTATTACCTAAAGACAACAACATGGCTACAATGGCATTGCAGTTGCATTCTGTAGCCTATACCTCATATAGCAAGAAAAACCATTTAACTGAGGCAAGATTGAGCAGCATTAAGAAATAAGAAAAGAACGTGCATGGTCAATTTTCTCAAATCAGCAAAACCGTATTGTGAATAGATTATCCCTTAACTCAAACAAACAGGAATCAATATTTTTTGAAAAAAGTGAATTTACTTTAAGGGGCCAAGAATACACTGCTCACTTTAGTCTGTGTTTGAGCTTTTAAATACCTTTATAGTTTTCCCCAAAAGTTCTTGTTTCATCACAAATTGTGTTGAGCAATTGTAGACCAACAACAAATTGTTCGAATAAAGGCCATGGATTGCACTCTTGAAAAACAGAATACTTTTTATTTGGAAAATGTTAACTATCGAGACAGGTTTGACGTCTAGCCTTGGGACACACAATTTTAATTTTGCATTTTAAAGTTTAGGCCTGTATGCTACTAGATCTAGCTATAGAATAAAAATAAAAATTGTCAAAGAATTTGACGCCAACCTTGGTGAGAATTAGAAAATGAAGAGAAGTGCCAGTTTTAGTGTCATTTATACTGTTCTTCCTCTTCCAGGTTTGACACGGCGGCTGAGGCCAAATTGTTGATCAGAGAAGCGTCAGTCTGGTTGTTTTTCAGGCCCTTTGAAGGAAGCTATCCGCCGTCTGTTGTCCTTGGTAATAAACTTGCTGCTTTAGCCTCGTTCAAGTTCTCTGGGCTGAAGGAAATGTTGGGTAGATTCTTCCAAGTGTTAAAATCCCACTGGTTTATTAGGGTAGTGGCTTTCAAAGTGGGGTCCGGGGATTCAGCAAGTTAAGGAATCCTACTTTAATCTCACTATAATTTAATTCACTAGAGGTCATCCCAGTTAGAGAATATAGGCTATACGACTGACTATTCCAATCAAAAGTTTCACTCTCTCTCCATGTACAATGTAGACGGTTAGGCTAATTCAATTCAAAACTGCAAAAATATTCTCATATGATTCCTGGGACAAAAATTCATCAAATGGGAGCCTGTATCATAATTATGTATATTTGGGGGTCAGTGACATGGAAACATTTGAAACCCCCTATGTTAGGGTAATGCTTTTTCAATTATTCAAAAGTATTAGGTATAAGTATTCTTACAGACTACCCTGAATTCTTGAGTTGAAGTTAAAACTCTGGTGGGTAGTCATGTTTTCAGGTCCAACCATAGGTCGCTGTTTACAGGCTGTATTCCACTACACTGTTCCATAAAGCTGAAGTGCCTTGAAACAGCGAATATGACGATATGGAAACGGAATCCTTAGAAATAAAAACCATGTGGGTAGAAAAATTAAATCAGACAAATCATTTTACCTCATGGGACATTTGTCGGATTTGCAACCTCTCCAGTATTAACCAAATCCCACGGCTGGTCGTTTTCCAATAAGCTTATATGTCAGCCCTATAAGTAAAGATCCAGAGCTGAAACCTGCAGCTGGAGCCTGCTGTTCACACGAATGGGACTTCACTGAAAAGGAGACTCTACTTTAAAGAAAGAAGCATTGGTCTTTATCACTGGGTGGAGAATTTTGTGAAAATGCCCCCAAAACATAGACATATATTGTTCATACGTATTAATGTTGACGTTTTAAGCAAACATAGGCCTAATACTGCTTATATAAAACCGCATTGTAATTCTTATTCTTAAATACTTGGGGTTCTTATTCTTAAATACTTGGGTTTGCACCATGGGAATGAATAAGAACGTGCGCTGACAGACATTACCACCCAAATCATCAATTTCAAAATGATCATAATGTCATTTTCTTATCATAAAGCTAAACGTTAATCATATTGCAATGTAGTCCGTGAAACAAGGCAAGGATGAAGTGGATCACCGTTACAGAAATAGTAGTGCTGGTTGTCGGGGCTCACGTGGCGGCCAAATAAGCCAACACTTTAAATAATGTAATAACTGAAAAACATAATCGATGTACGTTCATTTTGGCCAAATCACTCAGGTCTATTAAAATGTAGTCAAGTGTCACATAATGAGCAGCATCTCGCTATTTAAGGAACATTGAGCCTAATGATACATATAATGTTTCTTGAATCATATGAGTGAGGCAAAACAGTGGAGAAAGACTTTCATGACATTTATATCGTCAAATACATATTAGACATGAGGAAATAGAGTTATGTTTCCACTCAATTTCAATATAAAAAAATAAAACTAAATGATACAATTATGAAGAAAAAGATAATAGTCCTGCATGAAATTAGGCATTTGTGATGGTTGTAAATCTAATATTACCACAAACCGGTGTAGTTCTGCTCCATGCCAATCTGAATTAAGAATGAATCTGATATTCATAACCTAATTAGGTTTGTCCCCTGTTAGTAGTGTTTTTTCGGTTGTCTGCGTTCACTAAAAACTGCCACTAGATGGACCTCTCACTTAACATAAGGACAGAATTCTGCAAAAGAGCAAAGGGCCCAGTTTTATTCAGAGTACACAACCTTGAGAATGGCATGCATGATACAGTGAGAGTGGCCTGATACAAATAATAATAAATAATAATAATTCAATCTTAAATGTTGAAACATATGGTTACAACATTTGATACTGAGTTTGTTCAGCTCTGCTTGGGATCATATTTGGCATGGAGAACAGGTTAATGTGACGCAAACCAAAGCTACTGATTTCCTTTCCTCCTCCCTGCTACCTGGTACATGGAGGAGTTAGAGGAGGAGACAGGTAGGAAAAACTGAGACAGCATATGTGCTTCAGCATCATTCATTATAGATATACATCAATTAATGATGACCTCATGCTAATGATGTGCTCTAAAAGAGTCATTTAGCATGATTTGAAATACAAATTGTCATCAACATTTAATCGGTTGACTCTTGGAAGTTTGATACTCTATAGTATCATTCTTATAGTTAAGGTTCGTTTTTGAGTCTCCTTTGAGCAGCATGGTATATGATTAGGTTCTCATACAGTTTACTTCTCAATGGAAATCTGGGCAGGGAAAATGAAGATTAACATCCATAATGATTTACTCCCCCCTCTCAACATCTACGATTAAAGTGCCCTTGAGCAAGGCACATAGCCCTAAATTGCTCCAGTGCAGCTGCTCACTGGCCAACAGTGGAAGACTGGTTGTACTGGGCAGCTCCCAGGTGTTTAATGTGTATAACTGTAGGATTAGGGCAGTGCTGAAGAAGAGCACATATGCTCAGCAAAAACCTTGGTGTGAGTCGAAATGCATGACAGGCACCTTTTAAAAAAAAAAATCATATTTATACAAAATTCTACATGAATATCCTATTACAAGTAGATTTGAAACATAGGCATATAATTACACACATGTATAAGTTGCAATTTGTTTCGAATACTTCTATTTGAGTAGAGAATACAGATGCTTTGTTCGTCATAGTGTGTTGGTGGTGCATCCTTGTGGTTCACTAGTCAATTGGCTCTTAATTTGGAAGATGGAGTTCATGGTCACTGTAAAGTCATTAAAAGTAACAGTCATTGTAGTCACTGGTTTCCAAATGACTCATATATATATATATATAGTATAAGAAAAGCTTATTTCAGCTCAAACCTCTATGACCTTCTTTGCAAGTTAGTTTCTTGATGACTTTCACTTTAAATTAGACTAAACATTGTGGAGTTAAAGTACTTCACATCTCAGACGAGATTTATTGCTTTATTACTTGGAATTGTTCAGGGAAATCATTTTGAAAAGAACAAAAACCACAGAGTTGTTTCAAGACTGTTTCAAGATTCAAGTGTTAAGAGGTCTTTCAGACACCATAATAGACACAGACCATGATTTCCACCATTCGTCTTTATTAGAGTAACCAGACACAAAGGAAAATCAATAAATATAATAGACATACACTGAGCATAGGCCTACAAATTATTAGAAACACCTAAGCCATGTATAAATTGTCTCAAAGCCCAACAACCCTTCTTTAATCTGTCTCCACTCCTTCATCCATATCTCTGCTTCATGAATGAAGTGGATCTACACTAACAGGTGAAATCAATGAAGGCTCTAGCTTTCACCTGAATTCCCCTGGTCTTTCCAAGTGATCCTTGCTAAAAGTATTACGGTATACTACTAATTGGGTGGCAGCACTCTCTTTGATGTTTTAGCTCCATATGTGAAATGGCACAATGACTACGAGGTTTAAGTTCAGACGGTCTGCTTCAATTTCAACCAATTTTAATCCATATTAAATGAGCAGTCAAGAATTACAGCAGTTTTTGAACATGGTTTCCCAGTTTCAGGATGCCAACAGCAATTTTGCATATAAACTCAAAAACATTGTATCTGCAATGAGTTATACAAATCTGCAACCAATAAACATTAAGAGATTCTTGACTTTATTCTTTATTGTTGAATTTATTGTGCTTTCTTTCTAGACATTTTGCTTTGTATTGTTCATTAAGCTGTGACGGCACTTGGCTCGCATGCAGTGTGAAAACATGATTGGGGCATTTGACTGAAGTCCCATTCAGACCTTTACTTAAGCGCCGAACAGTGGTGAGTCGGTTTTTACGCGCGCGTCCAATTCCGCCAATTCCAACCCCGGAGTTACGTGCGGGGAAACGCGGCCTCTTGCAAGATGAGCACTTAAGGTGATATTCCTCCGACCCATGCGCATACACACTCCTTCATCCCACACACAAGTTTATTGAATTATTAAGTGAAAGAGACAATACTACAGGACGCGCGGTGCAAAGAAATCGTTTAAATGTGCTGAGTTTTACAGATGCCTAGTTCACCCAGCTTTTACGCATGTATAGAGCCTCAATCATTGACCTCAGAGGATGTTGTGGGAATATCTCCGGCCCCCGTTTCCCGCTGCCTGTCGCAGCCATTAATGTTGATGAGCGGACTGCGGACACATCAAAGAGCATTTTGGCCACACACTGACGAGCAAAGACGTACAATCAAGGACAGATTCCGTTGTCATCGGTGCCATCAGCTGCGCATATGTGGCCATCAGGGCGCCAAGCGCACAAGAACAAATATGTAATAGTAACAGGAAAAGCCAACACTCCATGAACATTCAACTGGTATGTGATGCAGAAGTGACCATAACACGTGTTTCAATGCAATGAGCAATTGGAAGTGGCTTGGTGAGTTGAGTAGAAAGTTGACTTAGTTGAGTAGGAAGCATTAAGAAACTCGTCGTTAGATATAAAGCTTTTTAAAAATATATATATACAAAATATTTCAATGATTTATTATAGGCAAAAATACAGACTAGCCAAATCGTTTCAGATTGTGTAAAGTATATTTTATTATGTTTTTATCCAGTTAACGTCCAATTCAATCTTCTGCGCTGGCGTCGTAAACAAAAGTGAATTAAATGCGCCCCTATCTAAAGGCAGAAACGCAAGAAAAGGTGAAAAGTCCATGGGCCGATTTTCCACCATACCGATGGGATGAACAAAGAAGACAAGTTTTTGAATAGACCTGTGAACAAGGGAAGGCACGCCCAAAACTCAGCGCGCACCACTGAGTGCGCACATCGACTAGGCTATACGTCTGAATACGAAGAGCTCAAACATGCGGATCTCAATCCGCTTAAGACCCGCGTTATTAATCAAGCTTCAAATTATCATGCTGCTATAGAAGAGATTCCGGGTTGAATTTCTCATCACTTGAATCACTCTATTTGTTTTTCTATTTTCAAAGTTCAGTGTCCTGCAGTGTAAATCCTTATGAACATTAACTATTTCACTTAAAGTACATTATGTTGTCTTTTGCTCTTGAGGTAAGATGTATATATCATCTGGCTCTCTCCTGCTTAGGAGAGAATGGAAATAATGTTGATTTAAAATTCTATTTTGGAAATAATTTGATTATGTAATAATTAATTGAATCCTTAGTGACCTTAGACACAACAGGCCCATTATATGGAGGCTACTCCTGCCTGGTATGTGTGTCACCATTTTTTGTACAGTTTAGATCTTAGTCAGTCTTCATTTAACATTGTTCATGCAATGAATAGCCTTGCTGGTCTAACTATCTAATGTTAGTTATCCTCTGTCTGTCCCTTTTGAATGTTCAGTGTTGCAAGCTATAGGCTAGCCCTGACAGGCTTGCAAGCAAGTTTGCTGAAGTTTGATTTACCATGTCACGCATAAATACCTTTGACTTTTTGCTCCTCATTGTTCCTCTTATTTCTCCTCTCTGTGACTGATTTGAAGTTATTTTCAACTTGTCGTTCCAGATGACAAGAATCACGACAGCGAAATAGAAAGAGATGATCACTGAAGCACATGGATCAATTCACCCCTCCTGCACTCTCTCCACTAGCTTCATATGGCTGCTCACATCAAATTCAAAACTCTGCTGCTCGCATACAAGGCTGTTAGTGGGGCTCAGCCCCATAACTTTGAGCCAAGGTCCTGCGCTACACTCACATGTTCCCTGCACTCTGCTACTACCAGAGTGCCAGACAATCAGCTCTCACTTCTCTGCAGCAACCTTGCCATTGCTCCATCCGGCCTTGATTCATCACTCCTAGCTACCCAACGGTGAAATGAGTTTCCCACCATAACACTTTTTCTGCCTGGATCTTATGTCTCTACCTTACACATGTGTTACTTCCTCTGGCTAGGTGCTGCTCTTTTGATCCTTCCACTCCTTACTAGCTGCTTGTCATCCTAAGAATTGAACCATATTCTACTGTTGCACTTTTTGCAAATCACTTTGAACAAGAACTTCATCTAAAGGCATAGAATGTAAAATGTAAATGTATCCATGAATGAAATGAAATCACATTTTAGCATTAGAGATCAGCTAACTTCACAGAGGCTTAAATGACAGATATGAAACTGTTTGAATGGCTTGTCTAAAAATAGAAATGCACTGAAAGGGGTTTTGCTGATAGTGGTTTCTCAGATATATTATCAGGCAACCCAATTGTAGCACACCTGATTTTCAATCACTCCTTGAACATTTCACTCATTAAGTTTCATCAGTTGTTTAAATGCCTCACCCTCATAGAAGCTTACTGGGAGAAGGTTGCTCAAGGTGAAATTTGTGATAAGATGAATGATTTGTTCAGACCAGGAAGGATCACATCTACGGTGAGTTGCAGTAAAACATGTCTCTTAGCTAACTGTTTGCATAACGGCCATTTGCCTAGTTCCCCCTGTCCCGTTCTCCAAAGACTGACAAATAGGCTATGTTTGGTTTATTGTGGTAGAATGCCGGGTCTGGTGGGACACTGACAACATTTTAATTCCCATCTTCTTGCTAGTCAAAACATCACTAAACATGACTTTAACATGGTCAAGACAACATTATTCTCTGTAGCTTGTGGGTT
>OMLI01032500.1:0-12021 GCA_900302605.1 Rondeletia loricata | reverse complement strand
GCGTAGTCACTCACTCTCTCTCTCTCTCTCTCTCTCTCTCTCTCGCACGCACACACACACACACACACACACACACACACACACACACACACACATAAATATGCTGTTTCTGAATTTAGACTATTGTTCCCATGGAATTTGGCTACTGTTATTGAGCTTTATATCCTTGTTTTAATAAAGATGCAACCGTAAAGGCAAGAGCCGTGTCTAAGAAGATGGAAATGAGCTTCAAGCCTCTGTGTTAGCAGTGAGACTTAACACACATACGCACATATGCTGCAGGCAAAAAAAGCAAAGCTCTTTAATTGGGCCCTGGGAGAAAACACCAGCACAATCCGTCCAACAATTAATTTTGCATTTAACAGATGATTAACATTGCTGAAATGCATTATGTTACCACACTCTCACGCTCGCTTCTGTTTCAATTGTGATTTTAGCCTTAATAAACCTGTTATTCACACAGTATAGAAGCAATAATGTCATCACAATAGAGTCCTTTGAGCAAAAGATGCACACAAACAAGTTGAACTAACCTCCCCCTCCCTAGGTTATTGTATTCCACACAATCAAAACTGATTTACTGAATGTGATTGAATTCCAATATGTGAGCAACTACTAAATTAAGCACCAACATTACATATCTGAATAAGGTGTTGGGTCACCATTAGCCATCCAACCAGTTTCACTATGCTTTGGAATAGATTCTACAGGTGTATGGGTCGTATGGGAGAGATGCAACACCACTCTTAAATGAGAAATGTCATGATTTGATGTTTTGTCGATGCTGGTGGAACTCATTGCCTCACATAGAATTGATATCGGGTGACTGAGATTGCATTTGATTTACAGTCATTTTCATACTCATCCCACCATTCAGTGACCACACCTGGAATAGGCCATTCCCATTAGGATAGAAATAGGATGAAGGCGTTCTCTCCAAATGGCTTTGTATCTATTGGGGTTTATCTTGGACATAAACTGTATCAGGAAAATACACCTCACAGAACATTTTGACGTTGAATAGATGTTGATACGATGGCCTGCACTAACATTGAAAACCTTGTAAATATTGTTCTAAAATGAAAGTTGATACAACGTCCGTAATTGTCCGTAGCTGCTACCTGCACCGTTTTGTGAAATCTGGACAGAAATATATTTCTAAAATCAGCTCAAAACTGTTTCCAAAGCTGTTTTAATGTGAATCTTTACCGTGCCATAATATCATGTTGTGAAAATTGAATGTGTGACATGTAAACCCAAGGGGTTCGACTTGGCTACCTTCTGCACATCGCTGTCCGTCAAATGCTTGCTGGGTATACTTTCACCATACTTTGCAAGTAGTTAAATCATGTGTGTGTCTGTATGTGTGAGAGAGTGGGAATAATAAGAGAAGAACAGGCTGACAGGTGCTGTCTCTGCAGGACAGCCAGTTGCACTCAGGAAGAGGTGTGGAGTCACACCCACATTCTCCCTGGAACAATGAGAATAACCAAGGCTGTGCCAGCTTGATACCTGGCTCCAACAACCGAGCCATGATAACTATTATGCATGCCTTTGAAGCCGCTTGGATAAACAGTCTCTCTGAGATGACCCTCCGTTGACCTTGACAGAACCCTGATGATGATCATCTTTCATGAAGAGTGGAGCTCATCACATTGTCCAAATACAGACAGCGAGAAGCCAGGCCACTCTCAGCCATCCCGAGCGGAGTGAGTGCCCTCTATATTACAAAATGCCATGAAATGCTCGTTGCTTTTCTCACAGCAATTTCAGGTGCTTTAGCTGCCTATGCCTGCACTCAGCTTCAGAAGAGGCTCTTGTGTTTTAAGCTTGTGCAAGAAAGCGCTGTGCTGAGGTTGAGCGTATGGTGTAAAAATGGTAACAAACCAACACTGAGACTGTCCATATTTCTGCACAGTGAAACTCCTTGTAGGGGAATCAATGTTGCCATAGTAACCCCTCACCAACACCCCACCCGTGGGTGGCTAGTGAGGACAGGCCACTTGAGAAAAAGCACCTTTCAATTAGCAAGAGGGAGCTGTCACCAGTTTTGCTGTCAAAAATGACCTTGTGTGTGGTGAGGCTGGTAATGCAAGTCATTAGTGCGATCAGAAGGGGACATGGGAAAGTTAATACACATCATATCACTTCTCGGTTGAATATTGAGTAGGAGCCATGTTGAGTGGCTATTTTGGTTTCCCTTACAGTGGTTGATGTTCTTTAAATGATTACAGAAATCAGGATTCATCTGTTGGCTGCAAAGCCCAGATTCAGATGTAAATGAGCAATTGCTGTGCCGCTCACTACATCATGAAGGTCAGTTTGTTTAGGATTTATGAGAAACTATTTTGTTTCAAGGAAATCATAGTCTTTATCAAAGTTGACAGGCTTGTGGACAACTTTATGGCTGCATCATGAAAACAAATAATGCCTGCGAACCTAATAAAATGTGTTTCATAAAAATGGGGTTTGTGTCACAAATTGTTGAATTAGCATAAGCTTTTCTCTTGGCTGCCAGGCAATTTTAAAGAGAGTCACAGCAGGCAGCAGTTTTCACAGAGATTTTCAGTGCTTGTTGTAACTGTAATACTTACCCCTATTGGACCAACGTCTGCTTTGTTTATGGACTGCCTACTCCCAGGAAACACTGGCTAAAGAAACACACTCTAATTGGTCATAAAAACAGTATTTAACATGCCTTTGTGTTGTATTTAACTGATTGTCAATATTCTTCAGCTGACTTTAGCACTGGAAAATAGGCTCCATTATATCACACGGCATGTGTAGGTGAAATAGGTGACAGTTTGATGGTTAAAGATGCTCTAGATCTATCTATCTATATACTGTAGGTGTGGGCAATGGAAGACTGTACAGCTGAAAATCACTGCGCAGTAGATTAATCTGTGGTTGCTCACCTGAAATTGTTCAGAAAATCAACTAAATGGCTGTGTCAGCTGTGTTGAGTTAATATTTAATTTTGAAAGTTTGTGAATCTACACGCCATTTCATAAAAAAACACTAACAACTTTTTATTACTAAAAGGTCAGTCTTCTTACTTTGGATAATGCTAGTTGCATACGATCACTCAACATAGTGTATGCTAAGTGTTAGCATGGAGCAGCAGAGACAATGGATGATTTTGGTGTCTACGTTCTCATCACTTAATGGGTAAGTTGACCAGTGAAAAACTTGGTGTGTTCCTTTAACTTAATAATTACATTTTAATACAAAAGCTGGTGACTCTCTACTGAGAATGACATTAGAAACTTCCAGACATTCCTCCCGCTGGAGGAGCATCTAAGCTGAAGTGCACTGTTGCTGGCAGGAGATAACAGCAGGACTTCATTTGAAGTCATTCTCCAGTACTCGTAAAATACTCCTTTGCCCTTCTGTTGGTTTATCCATCTCTTAGGCTTTGACTGCCACCAAATGGAGAGTGTCAGGTTTTGGCTCAGACTTGCCTTTTGCCTTCACACTGGGCAGAAAGATTAAAGTTGGATTAATTTCTTACTGCCGTGGGTCTGTTGGAAAGGAGCTGAACGTTCTGAAATGGAGACAAAAGGTCACCCTAGGCTATGAGCTACTGGGAGCTCAACACCCTTAACAGAGCAGTGAGGTGAGCCCAGACACAGGCAGTGACAACCCATAATCATCCCACCAACAGCCTATAAGCCCAGGAGAATGAACCTTGCTCTGGGCTGGTATATGGAGATGACAGATCTTCACATGCATTCATACCAGTGGAGCAGATATAAATAGTCTTGTGATTCATTGTTTAATCTGAATTTGTTTTTGCCACTGTTGCTGATCCTTGCCTGATGTATCTCTTGAAAGTTGACCTCTGATTGCTACAATATTTTTAAGGTTGACCCATTTCTCTCAGTTGTGAGAAAGACTACATTCAAGCAGAAATGGATACTGGAACTTTCTCTGAAGTCCACTGCATCTACTTGAAACATGAATTGCCTGATAACTCAATAATCCACAAACATCAGCCCAATGCAACTTTGCTTCCAGCACAAGTTTTGTCCTGGCTTTGCCCCCAGGGTTTTACATAGTTCACCCAAAGCATGGCAGAACATGAAGCCCAGAATGGGAACGCTCAGTGCCGTTATACTTCACCTTCAGTGCCAAGATGGAGCTTTTCTCTCTCCACACCTTTGAAAGCGTACATTATGTTTTAGTGGTTTCCCACCTGCGGGGTGTTGACCTTGTCAGTGGTATTTCAGGCTCTGGGGACTCTCACTCGGCTGCCAGCATCCGCAGGTGGATGCAGGGAGGGGTTGTCATGGAAACAGGCCACTGAGATGGGATATGGAGCAGACTCCAGCACACGCTTTGAAAAGCTTTCATTGATAGCTGTCCTGCCGAGCTGATTTCGTCTCTTACTAGGCTACCCATCGAGACCACATAAAAGGAGGGCAATGGGTTGTTCAATGTAGCAATATCGATGTACAGGTTTGACAATAGCCAACCTATTGGTGTCTTTCCCTCTGTCCATCATTCTCAGCGTAGGACGCAAGTCTCCCTAAAGGGTCTGTGACATTCACTGACATTCGTTTTGCGGCACCCCCTGACATCTCAAGACAAAGAAAGGCATTAATATGAGAAAGTGTTTCACCTTAGCCTATTTCACTATCAGTAAGTCTGAAATCAACTTTTTCAGCAGGGTTAAGAGTAATTTTGAAATAGCCTGAACAGATTCAAAATGTTCAAAGTATGGCCAGATATATGGAAACTGCCACCATCAACCATGAAAGGTAATTCATCAACCTGATTGGTTATCTAAATGTCACTGACAGTAGTGTGACGTTAGAGCCAATATATCACAGATATGTAATGTGTATCATGCAACTATTCTATTTGTGTATCGTCTCCATCATCATGGAAACAAATTATATGCTTTATGTTTTCCATAGAAAAATAATTCGCCCCTACAGGTAGCATTTCTGTACTGCTTTCTCAGTAAAACCCAGAAATACTGTAGCTATTACATCAACCATCTTTAAAAGATGGGTGTCACACATTTGTCAATATGGTCATTTCGATCGGATCCTGTTCTACAAAACTGTAAACTTTGACAATAATCAATGATGATCACAGAAGAATATGTCTCTCCTCATAATGGAGGAGAGGAGGGACGGAGAGAGCGTGCAGAACAGGAGAATGAATATGTTGTCAGGGGAAACTAAACGGAGATTGTTTGATTGCACCACAAAGCCCAGAGCTGTCAGTCAACATCAGAAACAAACAGAGCTCCTGCTTTTCAAAGGAACTTTTCTAGAAGGTGAGCCATTGAGATTGGGATTTGCATTGAGGTGGAGTTATGGGCCTCGCAGAGACATCGATGAGGGGCAGGCAATTCGACATCAGAATCCAACATCAGCCTTCATAATACTGTATCTTTGGTTTGTGCAGAGAAAGCCGATACAAAATGGTTGTTTCATCTCATCTTTCCGACAAAGATAAACAAAAAACACTTATAATATTACATCGCTAAAAACCCCCAGCATGGCACAATGATGGCTAATCTACAGCCTCAGACCAGTACTGTCAAGTCCATGCCACATAAATGGTGTTGAGAATGAAGCGACTAGCATCTGGCTGATTACAGCAGGGTTGCTTAGTGTCAAATAATGCTGCAGTCTGTGCTTGTTATAAGCGTCCATTATCCATAATCACCATCTTCTTTGATCTTGTCTCAGTCACATTGTATCCTTCTAGCATACTCCCTACTCTCCTTCCTTCCTAATGCTGTGTGATGGAGAAATGTTGGTATAATAAGACTGACAGCGTGCAGGATCTGAGCACAAGATACGTTTCCTGATTTTTATTTTGAGTGTCTAATTTCTTTGTTTTTGGAGAGTTATATACTCGAAGGCTTTTGGCACAGTAATTGAAGTCTAAAGGGGCTGGATTTTTTAGAATTCTTTGATAATTGCTTTTGCAGAGGCACATACACTGTGGTTTGCTTCTTCCTTTCTCTCTCTATGAAATTCACATTGCACCCCGACTCCTACAGCTATGCACCATCACACTGATTATAATTATAATATCCTAGTGTAAGACATTAATGTAAGACACTGATTTCCCTTGCATTACATTTGTATTATGTACATGCAGAAGAGTAGCCTGGTTTAAGGGTTTAAACCTTTATTTGTAATGTTTAATGTTTCTCCAAAGCATATTTATTAAATGTAGGTAAACAATGTAAAAATGACACTTGATGTTGAAATCATGGTATAAAAAATATGAGGAAAGAAGATTTTATTACTTGTTCCTTAATAAACAACATGTTTGTGTGTAAACCACAACACAACTAGTGATTGTAGACATATTCTAGTAAAATAAAAAAGGAAATATTTGAGAAATTTAAAAAGCCTTACATCTACTTACCTAGTTTATAACATTCATATTTCTATTGCTGGTTTACAGTAGTTGCTCTGCATACTTAAATTCTAAATCAAACTTACTGTTCGTTAATGTCCAAAAAAGTAAATGAAATCATAGCTGATACAACATTACAGAATTGCTAACATTATTCAATAGACGGTATATCAAGTCTAAACATACTTTGTCAGCTTATATTTGAGTTGATAGACAAATTTGTATATATATTTCAGTGCACAACAGTCAACAGTTAAACTGTTTTACGAGAGAAAGAAACATTGCAGTCTCTAACAATTCTGCCAGAGGCACAATTCAAAATGGATCAGATTTCAGCTTCTCCATCGCTCACACATACTGAATCCATGATAATACTCATGCTGTGCTAATCAAAACAAGTACTAAAAATAAAGCACAGTGACTACCAAGTTCAGGAAGCTAAACAAAGCTGCCATATTGAGTGTCAAATAGGGGCAAGAGGGAAAAAGGCAATATTCTAAACTAAAATCTGAAATATCAGTTTGTCCTTTGCCTCAATGAGCAAAGCTGAAGGAACTGAAGAAAACTAACAAAAAAACAAAACAACAACTTCATTTCACTTTTACACAAAGAAGCAAATATGTATATTTGTGCTCCTGAAAGAACCGTGTCTCTGGATTTTCCATAGGTAGTAGCTCTCACCACATGTAATAGCTGCGTGTAGTGTCCACCTGGCTAGGCTTGGTCTCTGAGGAGCACTCTTTGTCCTTCTCACTGTCTGCCTCCCACAGGTTGATGAGAGGAGGGTACAACTCATTTAGTGGGATGGATGAGGTTTTCTGCATGTACTTTTTCAGGGAATGATGATAGTTTTTCCTCTTCCACCTCTTTGCAATGTACACACCCAAGGATGCCAGGCTGACGATTGCAAACATTGTTCCCATAACTGCTGCAAGAGCAGTGTTAGTCCCTTGGTCAGATATTTCCACAGCAAAGGTCGCTTGCTTTGTCGTAACGTTTACGCATGACTTCTGTGTCTGCTGGTGGATGTTGGAGACAGTGAGGCAGACCTCGTATTCGGTCGCTGGTTGTAAGTGTGTAAGGTTGTACTCGTGGACATCCACAGGTACCCTGGCAGTGTAAGTGATATGCGGGTTGTCTATTTTCATGGTGGCAGACGACCACTTGAGGTTGGAGGTCATTACATTTGAGTTCACTTTCCAGGAGACCAGGATTGAGTGAGACTCTGTCTGTTTGACATAGATCTTCATAAGCTGAGTACTGTCTAAGAGAGTACCATTCACCCGTATGGCTGTCACTCTTGTGTCAGCTCCCTCTGAATTCTGAGCCACACAGGTATATCTGCCAGAGTCCTCTACCTGGATATGAGAAATTCTCAATGTTCCTTCACTGCTGAGGCTGTACTTGTCAGATAGGGTGTCCATCATTACCTTGTTCCCCATAGGTGTAACCCAGTAGATTTCAGGCTCAGGCTGGGACATGGCTCTGCAGTCCAGGTCCACAGTCATGCCAATGTCCAGGTTGAGGTGGTTAGGGAAGGTGTCATGGGAAATCATGGGCAGACATTGGTCCAGTAGGTCCTTCTGCAGCACCTCCCTCACATGCTGACCCCTGACCTCTGTTGGCATGGCACAGAACATGGACAGTGGTTCCATAAAGCGGATGCTGGTTTTATTGGAGCTCATCCACTGGATAACGCAGTCACAGCGAAGCGGATTGCTGTGGATGCTGATCTCACGCAGGTTGGGCAGAGTTTCGACTGTGGACTGGTAGAGGGCATTCAGGGCATTGTTGTTCAACATAAGGCTCTCCAGGGCTGGGACATCACGAAAGGCCTGGCGGTTGATGTAGGAGAACTTGGGGTTGTTTGTAGCCTCCAGCTTGGTGAGCTCAGGAAGGTTGTCCAGAGCGTAACGGTCAATAGATACCAGCTCTCCCATGTTGTTTATGCCCAACTCTTTCAGTCTCAGCATGTTCTTGAAATCTCCCTCCTGAATCTTGTGCACAGGGTTTTTGTTCAAATCCAAGAACTTGAGATTAGGTAGTTTCTGCAAGGCTCTCTGAGGAACTCTGACCAGCTTATTGTCATAGAAAGAGAGGCTCTCAAGATTGTCAAGTCCCACAAAGGCATTTCCAGGGATGTCTGTTAAATCCATTCCAGCCAAAACCAAGCTTCTCAGGTTACCCAGTGGCTTGAAGTTGAAGTCCATTATTCCAACAACTGGGTTCTCCCCAATCATAAGGATCTCTAGACTGGGTGTAGAGTCAAACCAGCGGCTATCAATGGCCTTGAGCTTGTTGGAGTTGAGGTGAAGCCTGAGCAGGTTGTGGAGCCCAGAGAAGGCGTTGGCGGAGATCGCGTTGATCTGATTGTGGTTGATGTAGAGCTCCTGCAAGTTGCTAAGGTCCTGCAGGCAGAAATCTGGCATTTCTGTGATCTGGTTTTCCTCCAGGTGAAGGGTGGTGAGCTGGGACATGTTGGCCAGGCCCACATCCCGAATGTTGCTGAAGTTGTTCTGGGACAAGTCCAGCTCAGTCAGGTTAAAGAGCTGCTCCAGCTCTTCACTGGTCCTGGCAATGTAGTTACTCTGCAGGAGGAGAACCTGAGTGTCGCTGGAGAGGTTCCCTGGGATGCGTGTTAGGCGCAGGTCGTTGCAGTCCACAGTAATGGCTTCTCTGTAGGTGGACTGGGGTGTAAACCAGGGTCGGATCTCACACACACACAGCTGGGGACATTCATTGCTCTGAACAAAGGATAGTCCAATAGATACCAGGATCAAGCCAGCAAACAACTGGCCCAGAAGACAGTAGTCTAACCTCCGTCTAGCCATGTTGGGGCAGAACAGGAGGAGGGGCAGATGACCTTGGGAGATAGTGTGTTACAGTCATCAACCAGACTTTCCTCTAATTAGTTCTCTGAGTTGTGTCCCAGTGTTTAGTTTTTCTTACAGCAAGATCTTGGAGCAACAGGATAAATCTAGAAAAGAAAGACAAAAAATTTCATTAAAAGGAAACTAACAATCTCTGCCCCACTTTTATAATGACAAGGGTATAGTGTACATAATTATTGTGTTTTAGTATGTAAAAATTACTAAATCATTACGTAATATTACGTGTCCCTTGTAACTAATTACTTCGACAAAAGAGTGACTAAGAAGAACAACTGTTTCTCTCAATATTCTTGTGAGATTGTGAGTTATATGCAGTATCATCAGTTTTGAGAAAATGCAAGATCAGCTCATTACGATTCATGCACAACGGAAGAAAACACTGCTCTGAACTACTTGGAATCATATCAAATTCCACTGAGGGCTTTAATCTATCCAACAGGCCCATAAGGACTCGATAATTAGCTTCTCCGAACATCATTAAATACTATGAGATATTAGTATTTGCCATGCCTCAAAGAAAGCAAAAAAGAAACGCATCTTAATTTTTAATGAAGCGTCCTCAGCATTCTGAATTTGGGGCAAACATGAAAAAAAAAAGTTTGCAGCAGTTTTTAGACTTCTATAACTCTAAAAATATGTATTTTTTGCCAAAGATAGGGATTTCAGGAAAGGGTTGTGAGAGGACTAGAGACCATGCTAGAGACCTTTATCTAGCCCAATCGCTTGGTTCAGCAAAGGGGAGCTCCTGAGAGGTGCATTGGGCATCTGCTAGCCCATATGGCACTAACACTAACTCCAATGACTTGGAAGATAAAGCATTAACTCTGGCTAACAATAGGCAGCTTTTCATCGACACCAATGCCACATTTGCTACACTGTATGTATGATGTGGAACAGGATGGAACAGGATAATCATTTCAAATGCTGAATGAAGTTTCGGTGTGCGCCGTGCCTTTCCTAGTCAGTTTCTTTTGTCTCTTTTATATCAGATATGTGTCCCACTCATTAATTCTGTTCACATACTAATATATACACATACTTGTGCAACTGTCTTATCCCTTATCATTGCTGCAGATGAGCTTTATTAACAGGATTAGGTCGCCAGCATTTCATTAACAAGCCTGTGCACTGGCAGCATCCTGTATGGCACATTGGAGCAACACTTAAGAGATCTCATTATTCAATTAGATCTATTTACTAAAGGAGGTACCCCACCCAGTGTAGAGCCATACGGCAGCGCCACAGTACTGCAGCCTTCTCAACCACACAGCTCTACGGTCAACACTCGCTTAAGAAGATAGAGCTTAAGAGGCTTTCAAACACGAGAGCTGACTAATTCATCTGAATGCAAACTGCCTGGCAACAGGGCCAGGGAGACAGGAAAAAGTCTGTGCTCCTCCTGTGCTGGGGATTTCCTATGGGAGAGGGTGGAGCATGGGTGAAATAAGGGTAATGCATTTCTGCTCTTTAAACTAAAGCAGTGTATACGGTCAAGATTGACTGTGCCAATCAGGATTAGTGGATGGAGATGCTGAGGTGGAGATTAGCTTGAGGCAGTGTAATGGGTTCAAACTCAGAGGAAAGAAACAGGTCACTGTGCACTTTAATTAAAGCCAACACATCATGGAAATCTACACCAAATACAGCAGAGACCAAGTGCAGTATAAATGCAGCATTGATCTTGTCACGAAATTAATGACTAAAACGCTTGTTTGTAATTTCGTCAATGAAGACGAGTAAATATTCTGTCCCATGCCGATATTTGAAATACTTTAATTTCATTCTAGTATTGACAAAAATATGACTAAATGAAAAAACACTGCAGCCAATGTTTTTCCACTTTTTTGAAAGTTGTTCTGCCCATTTCTACTGTATTATAGTGAAACCATTAAGAATGATCTCCTCACTATCAGTGCTTGGAACTGCTTTTTCCCTTCAGTGTTTTGAATTTTTTTATTTCAATGTCTGAAGGTATATTGATACAGGTAAAGGTCCTATATACTGTAGATATTAGTACAGTCACATCATGTTTTTTTATTACCTGTACTTGACTGATTAACTTTAATGTTTCTGACGTTATTCTCAGAAAATGTTTTTCATTTTATAAGGTTGTGTTCAAAAACTGAAAAAAATAAAATGTTTCAATGTTGCTAATGTAATCTACACTAAAAGAGTGGTCCTATACAGGTTGAACTGTTGAAGTGGGTGTATTTTTCATTCACTATGATGATCTTAGATTCTCCCCATTTGGTAAATGGTCAGTCTGAAATGCCTTTGTGTGTAAAGAAAAGAAAACCCTTCAACATTCTCATCACAAAACGGCGACAGAAAAGAAAGGCATAACAGGTCTGGGATGCAGTAATCCATTATTACATTACATTACGGCATTTAGCAGACGCTTTTATCCAAAGCGACTTACATCATCATACACATCATCCTATACATACTACATCATCTACATACCGTACTACAGCATATAGATACTACACATACTACATCCTCTACATCATATACATACTACTACATCATCCTATATATACTACATCGTCTACATCATATACATACTACAGCATCCTATATTACATCATATACATACTACAGCATCCCATATTACATCATATACATACTACATCATTGCACACAAACACTCATATCTATGGGCAATTTAGAGTCTTCAGTTCACCTGACCTGCATGTTTTTGGACTGTGGGAGGAAACCGGAGAACCCGGAGGAAACCCACGCG
>OMLI01032496.1:5042-20574 GCA_900302605.1 Rondeletia loricata | reverse complement strand
AAAAGAGTGGAGCAAATTACATTGCTAATGGTTCACAAATCCATAAATAGTGAAACCCCAAGCCATCTGACCAGTTATTTTTACCAACATTACAGATATCCATTCAGTCTGTACCAGATTCAGTGAAGCTGATCTGTTTATTTATAGGTTCAAAGTTTTAGTTGGGAAAAATACCTTTTTACATTCAGGTGCTGTACTGTGGAACAGTTTGCCAGGGCCATTGAAACTCATCCATTTGATGAGTAAGCTTATAGTTTAAGGGGCCTTTTTGGCATTGTATGGAAGTCAATTAAATTATATATAATCATGTTGTGACTTCCCCCCTATTTTTGGTGAATGCTTATATTAAATATTTATACTGTGAATTTTAGTCTTATGATTGCAGAAATATGTGTGTAGATGTGTCATGAACTGTCTGCCGTCCAATTGCCGTTACATAAGAGGACCACAATGGAAATACGTTTTTAACTTCATTGTGTTTATATCCTTGATTGTTTTTTTTTAAATGTATTTACTGCATTCCCAGGAGGTAGCATCCCTGGTTTCTGCTGTGTATATATTTTTAAACTTTCAAATAAATCAAATTTTAAAAATCTAATCTAGTCCAGCGGCCAGAGTGGTGCCTGCACAGCTGGGGGCAGCCAGTCTCTAAAGGGGGATTTGAAAAGACTTCTGGCAAAATCCAGGCACAGCTCTATAAGCCTCTCATCCAAAGGTTGAATGCTGAGGCTTGAAAGAGCCTCTGAATATCCTTGGTACCTTCTGCCTAGAATAATTCTACAGGCTGTTTTACCACAGTGGCATTCCATACATGCACAACGTTAGAAAACTCCTATAGAAAATGCTGGATGGTTACTTTAAAAAAAGATACTCATTAGATTAAATCTAGGTAGTGCACAAGAACAGAGGGCAGCCATCTTGTGGTGGCGCTCTCTTCAAAAATGATCACAAAATGCAGGTATTGTATTGTCAGGTATTGTACTGTCAGTCATGTACACCTTGTTTCCATCACTACTCTTCCCCCATCTCTCATCAAGTGCTGTATCCTTGATTCAGCAGGTCCAGTTCATCAGTCACCAGATGTGTGTGTATGTGTGTCTGATGGTCGTTAATCCACCCATCAGTGCGTGTCGGTCAGAATCAAGGTCAGACCAAGGAGACTCACTCACACACACACACCTGGCCACACTGTACTACCTGCCCCTTTCTCCCAATCATCAGCGCTCCTTCTCCACTATGCCGACCCCTATACTTCCACTCCCCTGCTGACATGGAGCACTGGCCCCGTTTTCTCCATCTAGGACTCTCTGCACCCTCTGCTACCCTGCTAGTGCTGCTGAGTGGTGGGCAGTCATCAGGCCGAGGGGCAGCAGATAGGCCGGGAGAGCCCAGGAGCCTGGCAAGGAAATCAAAGTGCTGTCAGTGAGAGTGAGTGGCCCGGATATCGAAGAGCGGCTAACAGCACTGGTCCGCCTGGCACATAGCGACCAACACTTCCATAGTGTGCACTTTCTGATGGTCCTGTCCTATAGCTTGAATAAAGGGCTTGCTAAAAGCCCCACACCACTGTCAGTACTAGATTTGATAGCATGTGATAAAGTTCCTTCTGCAGGTCTGGTGTCATTCAGTGACATACAGTCAAATGTCAGCTACCGTATAGGCAAACATATAAGTCAAGGCCTTGTGCAGTGTTTTAGTTGCAATGGAGACCCCATACCAATATATCTGTCATGCTGAATATTCCAGGAATTTAGACGATTTTGGAAGGAACATTTCAAATTTCATTCGGAGGAAACACACGCAAACACGCAAACAGTGCTATCGACAGTGCTACCGCTAACCACTGACCCACCGTGCTAACCCATTTCAAATTTCAAGCCAATGAAATTCCAAATTCAAGCTAAGAAAATTCATGACAAAGAAGCAGCAAAATTACTGAGATGTTAACCGAGCTCTTCCAGTACAGTAAGAGGCAGTAAGGATTACCATCGCTCTACTGTCGAGGGATATGACTGGCTGACTGGTTACCAGAAGAGGATAAAGAGAGAGCAAAAGATAATGAAAGATGGGAGTTACATTTGTGGTGTCCAAACTATAGCTGGGGGATACAGAACATACAGCACTGAAGACAAATATCTACAGGAGTGAGTTAAGACTCACAACTGCCTAATCAAGCAAGCAAGTGATGCAGGAAGTGACCTCCCTCTTTACGCTCACCAACAGGATGCTCAAAGTCATCCTGTGTCTACCGCTGTCAGATGTTTACTGAAGCTTAGCGCTCTAGACAGGCACGCCATGGATGCTTTGAGTTATAATGCAGTAAACTGCTGCAGTGGTTTACAATGTCTGGGGCGGGACACAAAAGTGTGTCAGAGGAAATTTTAAATGGGTCCCCAAAACGTATGGAAAGGTTGATTTCAAAAGCTGATGTTCATGAAGTTTTTGTCTGTAGGCTAGTAGGATAGCAGTTTAAAACAGGATGCATTTTGGTGGACATGCCTAAAGTCTAGTCTGTAAAATCATCTTGGTTTGAAAAACAAGTGAAAACTAATATAGCCCAAGTTACATGCTTGCCAGCTGTGAGCATCTTGGCAAATGAAAAAACGAATGACATTTTTAGATTTTATTGTAAACATAACCCAAAGGTGATGGTTGCAGATCTGTGTTTTATTTCCCATTGGTTTGTTTCAAATCACCATGAAAATCATCTTACTACCACAGGCATTTCAGACATGTGCAATTTAACAAGGACCCCTGAAAACCCTACAGTCTCTTAGCAACAGCAGACATCAGACATCTGGCAAGCATAAAAACTGAAGATGTGGGCCTCCAGGGAGAAACACAAGTTTAAAAAAGACAGTGAATCACGGCATTTTTTCTCTCTTGGCTTCCCTACCACACCCCACCCTCCATCACCTTTGCACTATATTTCCCAAATACGACCTCCTGTAAAATCCTCATTTTTCAAAGTCAAAACACAGAAGTTACTAACAATACAACATAAAACAAAAGTACATGATAAAAAGGAGCAATGAATCCCATAAGATCAATAACAATAAAAAAAAAAAAGATGTGTAAATCTCTGGAGAGGACCAATAACGGAAGCTATCGGACTATTTCCTGCTACAAGCTGCGTTCCATTACTGTAGGTCAGTCCGGTGCAGAGCTCCTTTCTAACAGCAGACATCCTTGGAATCACCCCAGAGAACCCGAGACAGGCCCATCTAGCTACACAGCAACAGCAATTTGCTGTAAGGACATCTTCAATATCCTGTTTACTCCCTCAGCCAAAGTCAACCTTAGTTTACCCCCACCAACACACAAACAGAAACAGACGTGAGTGTGTATGTCCCCTGACCTGACCCCCCCCCCACACACACACACAGAGAGCTAGATGTTCTGCCATTACAACAGTGTCATAACACAAGCACTTTGAGGCCAATAGCTACCCAAACCACCCTCTCTCTGGCGTATAAGTCACTGCTATTGATCACTTCTATTTATCCAGGCATGACCACTACTTGGTGTTGAGCTCAGGTCGTGCGGCGCAGTAGTTTTCATGCAGCCGTGCGTCAGGGGCTGTTGTGAAAGGTAATATGTGTTAAGTGTCTGAGATCCTGAGACCACTTTACAGGAGAGAGCTCCGCCCTTGAGCACTGGCTGGAAGAGACAGGGAGAGACGAGACACAACGCTGGGGCAATGCGTGCCATAGGGAGACCTTGGCTTAGTTTGCTTTTTCATTCAGATGGTACATGAAGATGCTGGTGAGCTGCCTGGTAATAAGATGAATAAGAGTCAATCTTATTAGAGGTCAGGTTAGGGATTTAGAGAAGATGCCTGGCTGAATGTTGAAATGAACTTAATACATTTGTCCTAACTAAGCACACTGGTCCTCCTAACCAAGTTCATATTGCTTTGCACACTGTTCCTGCCGGAAATGCAGTTAGAATCCTGAATTTATTTGGCAATATTAAGCATGGTTTCTACACAAGTCACGCAGAGTATGATAAACATGCAGTGTGCAAGGAATATTTGAGTTTCAAAGCAATCATTGGATAATAGAGAATGTTTGACACAACAGTGAAATGATTGATCAGAGCTTCACAAACTAAATGTGCACTTGTCATAAAATATTAAGTGTCCTTATACCCTTTTCATCCTAGTCAGTTTAAAACCTACATTTTAATCAGCAGAGAATTTGTGCCCCCCAAAGATCATTTCCATTTCATTACATTCTCACTCAGACAGCTTTGTTTGTCTTAGCCTACATTTGCATTTGAACATCAACAGCACCTTTTGTCTGAAACTGCTGTAACGTTTCCAGCGCTGATCAGATAGCAGTCCTGCTATTTTTAATTCTAGATGCAGACACGGGCCCAGACAAATGAGATCTGAGTTGATTAGTGAAGCCTGCAAACCCGTTATGGCACATCATAAAAGGAGGTCTTCATCTTCATCTCATGATACACGATATAATTGAAATATGCAGATTTAACTAAATAACGGGCTGCCCCATTCATCCTATTTAAACACACTATGAATACCAGCTATCTCTGTTGAACAATCAAATGATGAGGAGACATTTTAAGAAACACATTTATTTAAGAGCAACCATCAAGTCGCTCCAAAAGGAGGTGAGGATCAGAGTACATCGCAATCACAATACTATCTAAGAGCCCCGCCATTTCATTCATTTCTCATCCCTCCATGTCTCTTTGTCCGAGTCCTCTGTCCTTCACCCCCTTTCTCAATAGACCACATCTTTCAATTCTTCTCTGTCTCTTCTTGAAACTTCTTAGGCGAATCCTGTCAAAGTTGAAATGTCTGATAGTACATTCTGTCAGTGTGCATCCTCCCATCCAGTGAGCAACGGGGTAGATGATTACTGGGGTATTAGCTGAGGCAGATCAGCGCCCTGTGGAGAGCAGTTTTCACAGCGTGAAAGTGCGCACACACACGCGCACGCACACACACACGCACACACACAATCACACACCACCAATCACTGGCAATTACACTTTGTGGGTAGAAAGTTAAGCTTTTGAAGTGTTGTTGAAGGATGGGGAGATTGACATACAATTCACGTGATTCAGTATAAAGTATGACTTATAAACATGTCTCTAAATGTTCTTCTTTAACCCCCACCCCCACACACACACACCAGTAACAATGTAGCCAATGTGCCATCCATTATAATTAAACAAGAGGAACAGTTGAAATCTTGACATTCCCATCCGTCGGTGCCTCTCTCATCTTTTCCTTGGATGAGCATGTCACCCTCCCTTCCACCAGCCCACTAGTCAGTTAATGAGGCAGGTTCATTGTGTGTGAACGACCCCAGCAGCTCCAGCAGGTCCAGGCCAGCCTGGCAGGCGGGGCATGGCTGGATCAATGTGCTGATGTCTGAGGGAGACAAGGCCAGTTGAGATCCCAGGACCTGCAGCCTCCCCGCTGCACTCTGTCAATTCCACTCATCTCCCTCCGTCGGCTTGCCTTCAGGATCCTCTCAGCTGAAGAAATAAGTGGATTCCTTCACCTGCTGGAGATCAAAATCACCTGGAGAGGAGAGAGGGAGGAAAGGGAAGGAAGGAAAGGAAGAGAGCAAGCTTAGGTCAGTGGAGAGTAGCTCCAGTGAGTAAATTACATGTACTGCAGCCTGCAACATGAACAGGACTTAATGATGAATTTGATGAGCAAATATTACTGCAAGATAGGTATGCTAACATAACTACAAATTTGAGAATGACTATAAAGTAGAGTCAGTGAGAGGGGCTGAAGGCACCCGAGAAACTAAATCTTCCAGACTTTCCACTCTCGTAGTGATATCATGGACTGGGCTTAAAAGGTCACGTAAGACAGCTGCCTACACATCCTGGCATTTTTGAAGCATGTCGGGAGAATTGCTTTGGATCCTCAGTGTGACGTCACACGGTAGAGTTTACTTTCAAAACCAAGCTGTAGTTTGCACTGAGGTATCCTGAATATCCTGAATCCTGAATCCAATAAGGACTGAGTAACAATCTTCATGAGGGGGAGGAGGAAGAAGATATAAAAAAAAAGAAAGTAGACCTAACCCAGTAACTTTCACTCTGAATACATTTTAAATTAGATACTTTTTACTTTTACTTCATATATTTTTACACTAGTAATTTTACTTGAGCTTAAGTAAAATTTCAGCAAAGTAACTACTTCTACTTGAATAGGATATTTTAGCCCAATCTAACATTCTGTGTCACCGGTTGCCTCCTGTGCTCCTAACCTCCCTGGCAGCTATACAACAGGAACAGCTGCAGAGTGGCGAGGCAGAGAGGAAAGACACATTAAATTACTATTGTTAAAATTGCCATACGGCAACTCAAAACGAAATTGAAAAACTAATTGAAAATGAAAAGAAGTCTTTGTTGACTACCTTCACAACTGTTCTTAAGACTCTTGCAAACAATTAGACAACTAAAACGGTGCAGCCCTAATGGTATCAGCTGATACTGGATCAACCTAAGAACCATTTAATAAACTTCAATAACTAGTTTCAGGATCTTGGTGGTAGGCACGCGCACACGCACGCGCACTTGCACACACACGCGCGCACGCACACACACACACACACACGCACACGCACACGCACACGCACACGCACACACCCCTCAGGAACACACCTGTCTGGTCTCAGCCCTATAAGCTGATTATCCAGAGGAGGGACACAATTAACAGTAATCAATTTATGCAGCCCAGCTGCCAGAGCCAAGCAGTCGGTAACTGTACAGACGGAGCAGGAGGTTACATAACAGCAAAGCCTCCACCCACCTCTACCTCCACTGCCAAAGTAACACTTGACATTGGGCAACAACAGACAGACTCCATCAGCGGTGTAAAAGGAAAACAGGTAAGTGCATATTATTTATAAAGCATTTGGTTCTGCTCAAGGACATTCAGGCATGTAGAAATATGCCACTCAGGACGCATGTTGAAAATTACTTTTTATATTCTTCACTCAAAAGCTTTTCCTGTTTGGATCCAAAGGCAGGATACCCTCTCTGGGCAACATACACAGCTAGAGAACCAAGTACATACAATGGCATAACCGTGCAGACAACAGGCAACAGCAATTGGCAACGATCAAAGCCATCCATGCCTGTTCTTGTGCTGGCACATGCACAAAAATCACCAATGACCAATCATAAAACAGCATAGAAAACAGAGGATTGTGCAACCAGCCCATTAAATAACATTAATGCCAGTTGAGCCCCATTGCTAACCTCAAACAGGCCTTCAGGACACAGAGGTCCTCTTCTACCCAATTAGAAACAAAAGAATAGTCCTCTCAAACAACAGCCCAGCCTCAGCCAGGCCAGGCGAGGTGTTTGGGAGCCAGAGGGCCAGACCACAGACTGACCTGTCTGGGGCACTTTGGCCAGCAGCAGCATCAGCCTCCTGTGCTCCTGGTACTTCTTGTTCTTCGTCTCAGACCTGCAGCAAAGGAGGAAAATGCAACAGTTAATATCTTAGTAACTCTAAGAATAACTTGCTTATGTTGTGTTAGTGCTGGCACAACAGCCTGTTAGTGTGCGGGGGCGTGAATGATATCCTTAGAGAGGACATTTAGAATTTGTATTCATTACTTTAAGCTTGTTTTGCTTATACAGACCATTTTTAAAACCCAAACTCAAGTTTTAGGAGAGTTACTGTACATCTACTAACTTTTGCCACAGGCCCATTATTAGTGGATCCTGTCCGGGCTATGACACTTGCAAAAACAGATAAAAGTTCTTCCAAACAACTCTATACTTGGTGTTTGGGCTTTTGGGGTGTTACAATGCAGCACCCATTAACTAGCATCTTGTGCATTATCTACTAATCTTGGGCCAAAATGAGTCAAAGAACCCAAAATAGTTTTCTAGTCCCTACACGTCCTATTCTCCCATGCTTACCAGAATAATGAGTAAGCATGGGAGCTTACGAGGCCAAGGCAACAGTGGTGTACGTGAATGTGTGTGTGTGTGAGAGAGAGAGGGAAAGACAAAGAGGAGGAGGACTGCTATGGTGTGTGCGCACGTGTGTGGACTCACGGTAGCCCAGAGCAGTATTTCTGTAGCAGGAAGTTGGACAGCTCTTGAAGGATGGGCTGGCTGTGCAGTGCGACAAACTGTTCCCGACAGATCTGACAGGAGGAGAAGAGGGGCAGAGAGAAGTGTACTTTGAGTTACTGCGACCCAAACACTTGTCCAACCAGAAAGCAAGCAAGCAAATGGTTCATCTCCCAAGGCTACTGCAGGATGACTAAAACGCAACTCTGCATTGATCTATTATTGGACAGTACATGGCTTGGCTGTATGTCTTCCACTCCTACCTGACTGACTATGAACTATACTATGGCCAACATGTGAATGGAGAGAACCAAGCCCTGAGAAGAAAGAAAGGTAGAATGAAGAAGGGAGATAGTAGTATGGAAGGGAGACTGGATTGATTTTTTATCTCCGTTGACTCAGGATAACACCAGGGAAATAGAGGAGGAGAGGAGGATAGACACACGTCAGTACCGTTAATTTCTGTCATGGCTGAAGGCAATTTTATGCCTGCCTGAAGAAAGGATCAGTTGCCGCTAATAAAAAGGTCTGTGCCATATGCTTATGTGTTGACTAAGATATTTAATGCCTTTCCTCTGCTTCTGTGTTCAATTGGCTATGTAATGAGGGAGGCGACGGAAAATATGACAGAGAAGAAATGTACTGAGGGAGAACTGCTTCATTGGTCACAGCTTCTCTGAGCTTGGATGAAGACATAAAGCTATAACTAGGCTCTGAAGCTAAATGTATGGGAAAATGTGGCGTGATGGTAATTTGATCCATTTTATACTAGTGCTGTGTCTCAGTCTGGGCCTGTTGACAAGCTAGATTCACCCGGGAGGGGCAGACACAGTCGTTTCTACGGCACAACAGGCTCTTTTTGATAGAGACATATGGCGCTACCTCCTGCCAGCAGCCTGTAGACGTATGAAGCAGTGAAGACTTGTGTCCTTTTTTCGTTGGCATCACTGAGCAGATGCTTCGACCTTAGAGGAAGCACTAGCTGTAGATACCACTGTTGCTACACGACTACTGAAAGCCCATTTGAAGCATGGTGCTGTTTTGCTAAAATGTTAATGTTTTTTACTTCTAGCACCCACTGTACCAAGCGCTAAAACATGCTCTGCTCTCAATACTGTCGAAAACACACACTTATATTCCATTAAAAAAAAATACTAAAAATAAAGAGTAAAGTGGTCGCTGATGAACAGAGAGCCAAAGGGATGGACAGGCACGAGTGTGCTAGAAGAACTGACTCACTGCTGGCAAGACACATGTGCACATGTGCAATGCCACCTTTAGCTGGGGTGTATGGGGAGTAGAGCTATAAAAGGAGGAACACTGATGGTGCGTGGTAAGACACAGGAAGGAAAAAATTGCAGAGAAAGGATGATGAGGAAGAGGGATGTTAAAAGAATGGGAATAAATGGGAATAGGTGGGAATAAAAAAGTGTTGTACTGTAATTTGATACCTTGTTCATGGTGTCCACTGTGAGGGCATGGGTCCAGAAACAGTCATGGATTGAGACAAAAGTCAGGCCAGCACTAGATAGGAGAGGAGAAAAAGTTAAAATGATGGGAACACAGTGAAGTCCATGTAAAAAGAATAGAGGAAAAAGAGAAATGAGGAGAGAGCAGACCGAAATTAAAAAGAGGGAGACATTGAAAAAGAGAGGGTATAGAAATGTATTATGGAGATAGTAATTGTTGAAACCATAGCGGGAGGTCATTCACTCGCCAGTGTGAGTTCCATCATGAATGACCACACCTGTCAAGAAGTCAATTCTGTGAAAAGAGCTAATATTATGGGGCATATCGTACAATGCCCTGTTGAGGTTATTGAAGTGATAATTGCATTTAATAAGAGGAGCCATTTTCTCAAAGCCAGTTATAGTCATGCACTGTGAGAAGCAAAAGGTGGTTTGGGAAAATGACTCACCATAGCCAACAGCTGTTATAAAATTATTTGTGAGAAGGAATGCATCCCTGGATTCGATTTTGTTAAGGTGCACTAGCTGTCTGTGTGTGTGTGTGTGTGTGTGTGTGTGTGTGTGCATACCTGTAGCAGTAGAGAGCAGTCAGCATCATGTGTGTAGAGTCCAGAGAGTGGATGAAGTTTGGCGGGAAGGCATTCTTCTGTTTAACTGTGTCTGGTCTCCTGAGGCGGGCAAGAGGTTACACACAGACATACAAACATCAGCACTGCTTTCTGTACCTTGATGCTTTCTAATACAATGGGACGTTTCAGCCAAGCTGTCTCACTTTGTCTTGCTCAGTGGCCTCATTATCAAACGTGCTGATAATTCCTGATAATCCTACTTGTTTTTTTCTTCTTACTTATGTATACTACTGAAGAAAGATTTCAGACAGTACACGGTTGCATAAAAGCCATAATACCCTTGAGGGTGTTCTTTACTCTGATAACGGGTAATTCGGTGCTGCTGACAGTACTCGGCTGCACCTTGTGCCGTAACCGTCATACCCATAGTCACAGTAAAGAACACCATCTCAGATATTTTTGATATAATTAACAATATCTCTGGGATTTTTGTTTCATACCTAGCACTAAAGTACAGTCTACAAACTACAGCCAACACTTAAGGTTATTAATCTGGTTAAATAAAGGTAAAAGAAGGTTATACAGTAGGCCAACCACGTTTTAGTGCCAGTAATAAAGAATACATTAGAGTTGGCAAGTCTCTAAGCTCTCCAAACAATAGTCAGTATATGAGCATACAAATATAGAAGTGGTATATAAGAAATAGTACTAGGCAATGTAAATTCAATTTTGCTGCTACTGACGATGGAACTGGCAGTAAGAGAGCATTCTGCCAATCTGTATCCCCATGTTCCCATTACCCTGAGCCTGTGCCATCCAAATCCTCCGGGCCGCCACAGACCAGTACACCCTTCTAATGGGAATGGAGACAGAGCAGTGGAGAGTAACAGCTTGGGCCAAACCCAAAGCAAAGCACACACAGGCACACACTCTGTCCATCAGTCCGTTAGCAGGATATCTCAAAAAGTTAAGAACCGATTTGAACGCAACTTTGTAGAAAAGTAGGTCATGGGCCAACTTAGAACTGATTAACTTTCCACGGCCACTGGCCAAAAGTGGGCGTGACATCGTGCGTGGCCAATCACAAAAAGGCGCATAACTTCCGTACGGATTCACGTAACACCCGAAACTTTGTAGAAAGGTTGGCCATGGGCCAAGGATGAACTGATTAACTTTCCACGCCCACTGGCCAAAAGGGGGCGTGGCCTCACTAAAAGGCACATAATCCGAACGGATTCACGTAACACCACGAAACTTTGTAGAAAGGTTGATTGTCAATCGAATCAGGCCATGATTTCCCGTATTTTACTCTCATATGGCCATATACTTCAAAATACTGAAAAAAACATTTTATACAGGGAAAGTGTATAGGTTGACACCTATGCTTTATGGATGGCTTCCTTGGCGGAGGTCTGCGCTCTACTGAGCGCATTTTCTAGGTCTGCTATTTTTTGGGCCTGAGACAGAAACAGAAAGATAGATTTGCAAGCATGCTAGGCGATACACCTACCCATAGATAGTCTTTCTCCCTCTCTCTGTCTTTCTTTTTCTCTCTCTCTCACACACAGACACACACACTCAAAAACACAAAAACAAACATGTCAGCTCTCAGTCCCGTAGGCCTGCCTGGCTGGGAAGTGGTAGAGTCTGGACTCTGAGGGTTAGCAACCATAGTTCTCTAGAGTCTAACCCCGCTCTCTATAGAGCAGGCCGAGGGTTCAATTCATATCACAAGAGATAGTAAAAGCTGGCATGGGGCTTAGCATTAATGTTGTTCCTATTACAGTTTAGAGGCCTGGATCCTCACCACTTTTCTAAAGAGGAGAGTGGAAAAGGCAAGAAAAATAACGGCTTGAAGTCTGTCACTACAGGAGAGAAACAGCTCTGCCTGTGCCTCTATTTACATACTCTAATGCTGGAGGGGCTTTTTTAGGCTCTTTAATTACAGCAAGTGCGAGTATGTGTGTGTGTCTGTGTACAGTACGTGCGTGCATGTGGGAAGTAAAAGCTGGGGAGAATCAGCCGCGGCGAGTGTGTCAAGTTTGGCTCAGAATGTCAGCCTGTGAAATGCTGATGCATTCTGACAGCAAGTTTCGAGCGAGACAGTCTTTCGAAGCAGCATCCTGTCCTCTATCTCTCTCTCCTCCCTCTGATCCCTAACTCCCTCCATCTCTCCTCTTTCGGTATTCACAGGAGTGGATCTGTGGTGTACTGCAGATGTCAGAAGGAGGAGGATGGCTGTCAGTCTTTCTCATCTCTGTCTCCATTTCTCTTGCTCTTTTTTTCCCCCCACTCTTCAACTTTCTCACCCATAACCCCTTCTCTCTCCTCTCTTTCAAGACTCTATCTGCCCCTTTTTTCTCTGTCCGTTCCCTACCAAATCAATCCCCCACACAGCCCACACCAACTGTAACGCAGAGGCTGTCACAAAACATAGTCCATGCTGTATGCTGTGTCCATCATATAACATCTATTGAAGTGGACTTCTGCTTACTAAGTCAAAAGGAGGCACAGACACTGGCTAACAGGTGTCATACAGTAGTAATTCTATGTGGAAAGTGTTCGGTACATCCACATGTCATATCTCAACTTTATTTGATCACCCTTATTTGATCATAGAGTATAACTTCTATGACATTTGTTGGGCACTTTGATCATTAAGTGCCTTACAGTACCATGAGTGCACACATTTTAGCATGGGAGGCTCTAGGGGGAATCAGACCCCAAACTCTTGCTCTACTCACTGAGCTACACAGGATACTATGTATATTTGATAGTACATTTTGCAGTAGCTTAGTGGTAGTTCGACTAAATTCATTCAATTTGAGTTTTAGGTAGTTTATTACTTTTTTGTAATTTTTAGTCATAGTTAATGCAACAACTCTTTTGACTGTAAAAGAAAAGAAAGGGAATGCAATTTTCACCCTCCCCCCTCCTCCGACTATACTGAGCATATTACCTACGTAATCAGTAGTATTCTTTGCAGTCATATGATTTTGCATTATATGACATTGCAGATATAGATATGATTCGTTTTTACAAAGTAATTTGAACTACTTTTTCTAGGTAACTTTTGCTAGCAAAACGAAATTATATTTCTCAGTTCAACTTCTTCTAATGTGAAGTAACGGGTAGCTTATAAAAACTACGCTTTCAAAGTAGCTTCCCCATCACTGCTGATAGCATTTCCTACTTTACGACATGCAAAGTTATCCGAGTTTTGAGTAGACAATTAGTGAAAATATCCACTGGAGACAGAGCTTTTGTGGAACTGATCTTAGTGTAAGTGTAAGCTAAGTGCCACAAGAGAGCTCTACTTTCTACTTTCATTCACCTCTTGAAGTTGAATAGACACATGTCAAGCACTCTTAAGTTACATTTTGAAATTAATAAGTCATCTTTCAAACTGCCAATTGACCGAAGCAAATGACAAAAGAGACCTATCGTAAAGGCCACTAATAGCATGCTAACTGGTGATATTCCAGGACAAATGCCAATGACGGCCGTGAGAGAATACTCTGGTAACAGCACAAAGGTATGGTGGTGTAGTGGTGCTCAGCTAACGCTGAACATTTGTGTTTCAGTGATGACCATTATAATTTGGAAGATTCCTAGTCTCTACCAGCCAAATACTCCTAGCCAACTGCTGTGTTGGGACAGCATGGGAGAGGAGAAACAGAAGAAGAGACAGATGTCAGTAGCAGGACTTACTCATTGGCATCATGGCTGATCTGGAAGTTGATGTGTTGCATTGTACTCTTCAGCTGGTGGGGCAAAACAGAAGAAAGAAAAAGAAATGAGAGGGTTGATAGTCTCACTTCCCTCAAATTGATTATGGTGGAAACTTTTGGGGAGCAAGCACAACTATTAACTCTTCTCTATTATAAAGTTGAGTGTATGTGAGCTGCAATAGCTTTGTTACATTTTTGTAACAAATCTAATGTTAAATTTTTTTATTGCAAACATTGGGGGAATGTTTTATATTTTGAGTTATGATGGGTGTGTTACAGTGTTATTTTATATAGTCCAATTCCAAATGAGGCTTTCAATTTCATTGCAGAAATTGTGAAATTCCAAAGTATTATGATTCATCACTTGTGAGGCACTTGACATTTAGCAGAATACAAAGTAAACAGTACAAAGACCATATGCCCACATGAGACTTCACCTGTTTGACATTTCCCCCAAAAAGTGATGTCTAATCAATGTTAAATCCATTCTTATTACATGCTTCAAATTGACCTGCAACTGTTCAGAATGGTTTCTCAGCCTCCCTGGCAAGACTCCAGGGTGAAAGATACTGTTTTACTGAGTATAAAGACACGTTTGATGCCACATGCTTATGCACACGTAAAGGAATTATAAACTCCTCAAAAAAAGTTCAGAAACGTTATTTCAGTTGATTATTCCTCTCCTTTAATAATACCAATTGGTATTGTATTCTATATCGTTGGAAAGCCTGATTAGTCACCTTTACAACAAGGTACAACTTGTAAAGATTGTGCATTCGTGGAATGAGCAACACAGCTAACCGTGTGGGTAGCAATATATTCTTCTGTTGGTATTCATGCTCGTTTTGAGCTTCAAGTGCTGGCAGGTGTATGCCAGTCACAGGTGTGTGACACCTAATTGACAGCACTTGTGTGCATGGGTCCTGCAACTTTGTTGAGTTTGTGTGTGCTCCAAGCATAAACATGCCACGTTTGTACCTTCAGGATAAATGGTAAATGGACTGCATTTATATAGCGCTTTTCACAGCTATTAAGCTGTCCAAAGCGCTTTACAGAGTTTGTCTCACATTCACCCATTCACACACACATTCATACACCGTTGGCGGATAAGGCCTCTGCAAAAGGGCAACTGGAAGCTGGTGTTCCGGTACGCAGAGTGGCAGCATTATTTGGTGTCAGCCCTGGTACCATTTCCAAACATTTCCATGTTGGCTGACTTGCGACAAATCCTGGTTGAGGAATGGGATGCCATCCCACAGCAGTGTGTGACCAGGCTGGTGACCAGCATGAGGAGGAGGTGCCAAGCTGTTGTGGCTGCGTATGGATCTTCCACACGCTACTGAGGTCCCTGACAGTGTAATGAATAAAGTGTAAAAATGGCCAATATGTGTTGTTTTTTCCTTATTACTGTGGGAGAGGGCAATCATCCAATCCACCAAGCAACTCAAAACGAGAGTGACTACCAACAGTAGAATATTGCAGGGGATTTTGGCAAATTGTTTTGGGCTGCTACCCACACGGTTAGCTGTGTTGCTCATTCCACGAATGCACGATCCTTACAAGTTGTACCTCGTTGTAAAGGTGACTAATCAGGCTTTCCAACGATATAGAATACAATACCAATTGGTATTATTAAAGGGGAGGAATAATCGACCGAAATAACGTTTCCGAACTTTTT